>OLKM01000981.1:185000-190716 GCA_900291075.1 Melanogrammus aeglefinus | reverse complement strand
TTCGGCACATTAAACACCTTCAAACCTGTAACCACCTCCTATCATGGTAACCACTTATATCATGTGACGTTCTTCATATGTGGTCAGGATTCCGGATCTCATTTCCAAGACCTCTGGTCAGGTGCTTGCATGGGAGCGATTTTCACTTTCCTATCCAATAAACACACAAGCATCGCCTCAAACACTGACAGTATAGTCATGTAGGCAAATACAGTACCGCGGACTCAGCTCAACCGTGTACCAGCTTCAACCAGTAAAAAGACCGGTAAATCTCAACCAGTACAAGATCAAACCAGTACAAGAGGACCGCCAGTACTGGCTCGAAAACCAGTACGGGGCCTCAACCAGTACGGCTTGCAAAACCAGTACAAAGACCAGAAAAACATCCTCCACCTGTTACAAAACGCCAGTACAAGACCAGTAACATCTCAAACCAGTACACCCTAAGCATACATACCCCCAAGCCAGTACAGCGAAACCAGGAACAAAGACCAACCAAGTACAGCTTAAACCAGAACAAGACCCAACCAAGCAAGCAGGGACCAGTGCAAAGATCCAGCCATTCCTCCAGAAGTTCCTTACTCCTATCCAGCCGTCTATGTCCATGACAGGTTCTGGTGGGCGTTCCTACCTGATGTAGGCAGAACTCGCTCCACCCAGGACACAGGGTGGGGGCCGTCGTCCAGGCTGGTGTCCCAGCTGAAATAAAGATTTCATGATGTCATTCGCAGGTGCGGCCGCAAATTGGCGCCACGTGTTGAACTCTCCAGGAGTTTACTGGCCGGCTGGTCTCCACAGGTTGGCAGCAGGAACTGGCGAACAGAGTGTTCCCTTGAAGGGGAAGGCGGTATGGGATTTCAAATGTGTTCCTGAATGGGAAGAGCGTAGGATTTGGGTCTGGGGGCTCTGCTGAAGAGGGTCGGTTCTGAAAGCGGTGGTCAGGGCTGAGACCGCCATAGAGATTCGACAAGCTGATGGACGGTCTCTACGTTTACGCGCGACACAAGGGCGACCCCACAAGGTTCAGGTAGGGACCCCCACTAGGCCAGGAAGGGGACCCCCCACAGGCCCAGGAGGGACCCCACTATAGGACCCCAGACTAGGGTGACCCCGACTCAGGTTCAGGGAGGGGACGCCCACTAGGAGAGGACGCCACTAGTTCGAGGACCCCGACCCACTAGGCCAGGAGGGCCAGCCCCTGGGTCAGACCTCTGACCTGCGTTGCGGAGCTGGTCCTCTGCCATCCTCCTGGCGGTGGAGCCGGGCAGCGTGCTGGACACCGTCACCGCCTCCTGGCGTTGATGTAGAAGCGGAAGTTGGTCCGCGTGGTGGTCTGGGCGGGGCTGATGTCCACCACCCACCAAGCCTCTCCACCAGGTCAGGCTGGAGCGGACCAGACAAACAGGCGGAGGGAGAAAGGTATTGTTGAGCAGCACACAAGGATACAACGACCTTGGACTAAACACTGTCTTGCCCCTGCTCAGCGATGTGTTGTGGTACTTTTAATTGGCCAGAGTGGGTAATCACTTTTCAATTCAATACCCATGTTTCTTGGCCCTACAAGACTCCTGCTAGATATGACTGGAGGAGACTATTACGTCTTTCTGGTGGTCTATGCGCGGTAGTTCATCGTGGCTTTACCTCATCCCGCTCTCCCCATGCAGCTGCTGTGTTCTCAATCAGAAACCACAGACTTCTCAATGTTGTATATCTATGGTGAGATGGTAGCTGGTGAGCATTGATTGAGATCGCTGGCCATGATGGCCTCGTAAGTCAGCAACGGGATTGGTGTGCTGGTACCATGGGGTACGGGCATCAATGGTCAGCACCTAAACTGGACAAAATATGGTTACAACACTTGGAGGGGGGAAAAACAAGGTGGCTGAGACGCCACCATTAACCATTACTCAGGCTCCTCAGCTAACCACACACCAGGGCTGCTACAGTGCTCTCCCCCCTGCGTTTACCTTTCCCTGCCGGTACGCTGCACCAGGGACTTGGCGATGGAGTGGAAGTTGGACTTGCTGCCAAACAGGCCGTGGAGGAACACGAGCGGAGTGCTCTCGCCCTTCCCGTCGAACACGTCATAGGTAAGGGTTTCACCGGGCTGAGGGGGGACAACAGGTCATGGGTCAGGTTCACTGGGCTGTGGGGAGAACCGTTCATAGGTCAGATTCACCGCGCTGAGGAGGGAGAACCGCTCATAAGCGTTTATTACATGAGCATTATGTCGTTGTTGCGATCGTTGCCGTTATCATTGTAATATAATTGTTTTATAAGTATGTAAGCCATACAAATGCTATTTGGTTCCATCACCCGGAAGAGGACAATTGTTGTATCGCCATTCCCTGGTCCTCGTCCCTCTCAACAGGGTTCCTATCGCAAACAACTTTCTCGACATTGAGCTTTATTTAACTCCCATGTCTAGACAAGTCTGAGCCTATTTCATCAGAGGAATCCAACACACTGGATCACAGTCGGAGCTAGCCAAGTAGCTGCTTCTGAATGTCATCCAGTTCATTTGACCCTAATCGACCATCAGACATAACGCTGCATCACTAACCTCCATTATCTGCTCCTGCTTTTTAAAGACGTGTATGACCAATGAATCGATAACAGACCTATGGAAAACTCCCTCCTCACTGTGGTTTTTTTTTTTCAAATTTAATTTGTAGCCTACCTTTCAGAGCTGGAGAACCGGGCCAGAGCAGGAGCCCCGCCGCACATGGACCCCCGTCCCGCGGCTAAGCGGCACTGCGCCCTCCCGCACAACAGACCGGTCTGGAACCAGCGACGCAACACACTCATGGTACGATCGGTCCGGCGCAGGGTCGGGACAAGGACATGCGATGATCAATCTCGCAACAGAAGCTAACGTAAATCTGTGCGTCCAGCTTCGTGCCCGCTGCCCAGGATGCCAGGATGAGGAGTCATCGCGTCGCGTTGACAGCTGGTCGTGCGTCATGACGCAGCCAATGCGTTCGTCACGCAACGTAAACCACTGGCGGAGTATATTATATGACATGATATAATGTCATATTTTGAACAAATATGCAATTCAGATCCATTTTACTATGGGTCTTTCATGCGCACATGTTTTTGTTTTAACAAACATATAATTCCAGCCCTAGTTTGTCAGTTCTTAAATTAAATATAAAACATTTTCAATCATATGAAACAAATTTAGTTTAGAAAGAATGAAATAAAATATTCGTTTTAATATTAGTTATGTATCCTATTGTATAGTATCAGAGATGTAATCAATAGTTCTTACTAATTGTGGTAACACTGCTTTCACAATGCTGAGTTCATATCACCCTCCACCAGGGGGAGCTGTATTGGAATACAACGGATTACAGTGTCGGGATTAGGCCAACTATTTTACATCATATGTGCCTCAAGAGCAGAGTCTCTCTTGGCCGTGTTAGTCGGATACAGGTGTTTGAGTCCTGACATTGTAAGCCTGTCACCAAAGGTTGACATGGCGGAAACGTTTCACTGTTTCCCTATTGGGGTTTATTTTTATCAGTGATGTTACCTATTATTTTGGAAAGGTAACACATTTCATTTTGCAAGCAGCTAAATGTCCATGTTGGACTTGTTTATCCCACCACATGAAACATATAATGGGGGTTGCTTTGTTTTATCCCTGCTGGATCTGAAAACCCCATCTTTGATAACAGTGCTGCCAGATGATGTAACTCGACCCTACATCACATCCGTTCATACAAAAACTTAAGTAACAGCAATACTAACAACAATGTAGTGTATAATGTATTTAAGTAGTTCCTATTTACAATATAATCAGTACTATTTATGATTTGTATCACCAGCTCCATTTTGAAACACATCTTTGACAAAAAACGCATTTTCCTGTGTGATAGTAGCTGCTCAGCTACTTGCTCCTTTCTTCACCTTCAGTATTTAGTATATACAGCGAGTTCCCTGCAGCAGACAGTTGAAGAACAGATGGAAACATGGAGGGCCCTTAGAGGCCCCTCCATGTTTCACTGCTCTCTCCTGTCAGGAGCCCTTTCCAGTGAAACATGGAGGAGCCTCTAAGGGCGCTTTTCCAACGGAGGGTGCGTTGGAAATGCGCCCTCCGTCAGTACCCCTCCTCCGTCTCAGTACCCCTCCTCCGTCTCAGTACCCCTCCTCCGTCTCAGTACCCCTCCTCCGTTAGCACCCCTCCTCCGTCTCAGTACCCCTCCTCCGTCTCAGTACCCCTCCTCCGTCTCAGTACCCCTCCTCCGTCTCAGTACCCCTCCTCCGTTAGCACCCCTCCTCCGTCTCAGTACCCCCCCTCCGTCTCAGTACCCCTCCTCCGTCTCAGTACCCCTCCTCTGTCGGGGTACTGAGAAAAGGGTGAAAGGGTGCCGGCAAGTTCGAGCTACACACGGCGTCCATTGATTGGTCGACAGAATTGTCCCGAAAGCTTAAGCTAAGTTTGTTGCTCTTTGTTCATTGCGTCGCGTTCTTCTTTTTCCTTGGATTTATTAGCAGGCTACAATGTGTCGGGCTGCTATAAGGTCATGATGCTTACGTAGCTGTCAAGGATATCGCCATCTGGCTTAAACCTCGCTCTACCATAAGGGTACTGTTGGCAACGCGAGCCCTTACTGAACTGGGCCAAAACCGCAACTTCACTGGGCCAAGCCGTGTACTGCTCTCTCACCGTGACAAGCCCACTGGGATGAAGCTGTGTGTGGTTATATCCTGTTGTTGCCATGGGGATGGTCTCTTTGAGTGAACCCCACTGGGAACATAGACATATCCCCAAAGCTAGGGGAGAAAGGGTTGTGTGTGGGTGTGGATGTGGATGTGTGTGCTGATATTTTTTTTGTGTGTTTTGTTTGTGAGGTAGAGGGAGAGAGGGAGAGAGGGAGAGAGAGAGAGAGAGAGAGAGAGAGAGAGAGAGAGAGAGAGAGAGAGAGAGAGAGAGAGAGAGGAGAGAGAGAGAGAGAGAGAGAGAGAGAGAGAGAGAGAGAGAGAGAGAGACTGTTTACAGGTATATTTCGAGAGAAGCCAGCATTTCAGGTTTTTATTGAAGATAACCCCCAAAAAAGTATAAAATGCCAACCTGAACTCAAACTAACACTGACTGATGTGATTTTGAAGAAAAACATGAACAGCTGAATTGGGCCATAAAATATCAGAGGTTTATACCTGAATCGAAACATCATAAAGTTCTTAAAATGACCCACGTCCGGTGTGTTTGTCATGACACCAGCCCAGGAAAAACACCTGCTACTGAAAGATACTTAAAAACAGTATCTGTCACACGTCATGCTTAATGAGGTCATAGTGCCCTTGTTTCATTCGGGAGTTTCCCTTGTCATGTGGTATCAGCTGTTCATCATATGAGATACTGACAGAAAGGGGACAATATGGAGAGAGAGACAGAAAGAGAGATGGTTTGGGGAGAGAGAGACAGAAAGAGAGATGGTACGGAGAGAGAGAGAGAGAGAGAGAGAGAGAGAGAGAGAGAGGAGAGGAGAGAGAGAGAGAGAGAGAGAGAGAGAGAGAGAGAGAGAGAGAGAGAGGAGAGAGAGAGAGAGAGAGAGAGAGAGAGAGAGAGAGAGAGAGAGAGGGAGAGGGAGAGGGAGAGGGAGAGGGGAGAGGGAGAGAGAGAGACAGAAAGGGAGATTGGTATGAAGAGAAAAAGAGAGAGAGACAGAAATAGAGATGGTATGTAAAGAGAGAGACACACAAAGAG
>OLKM01000981.1:122500-180000 GCA_900291075.1 Melanogrammus aeglefinus | reverse complement strand
AGCTTGCCTGAAGCCGCTTTTACAAAAACACCACCTGTGTGCTCTCAATGAGTCCTCCGAGGAGTGGGTGAAGGAGGGGGAGTTGAGTCAGGGGGAGGAACAATGATCTATGGAGACTTGGATCACACTAAGGAAGAGATTAGCATAATCAAGAGACCCTCCATTTACAAAGCTACTTCTGAAGACGCCATCACGTTAAGATCCAATCACTGTGTGATGATGAACGTGCTAATAAGGAGGGGCCAGTGTTTGACAACAAACACTGAGATAGACAGTTGATTGGCCCGCAGTCCCACCCCCCTCCATTGTTTAGGGCCGTTTCGGACGGTAGAGACAGGCCCCTGGCTGCTAAGATACCGCGTTTGAGTACTCATGGAAATGAAATGTGTTTACACACACCAAACAGGCACACACAAACACCCACACCCACACACATACAGACACAGAAACACAAACACACACACACACACACACACCCTTGCTGAAGATGTGTAAGATATACACGCCTTCCGGCTCCCGGAGGGCCCGGCCACCGATTCTGGTTCTTCCTTGTTCCGGATAAGACCTGTGTCCGACTGAAGCTGTGTTAGGAAACCGTCCCAGCTCCTGAAACCAGATTAACTGCTCCCAAAGCAAACAGGCCAGGAAAAGAAAACATGATAGGCTGGCCTTCCCTGAGCATACAGACCACACGATCATCCCAGTATCGGTCATGTAACCACCAGTCCAAACTGTCACCGGACACCTTCACACACAGCACTCTGGGGGGGGGGGGGGGGGTCCAATTCCACACTTACAGAGGCCTTCATAGAGATAAATATATATATGATATACATATATGCATATGTATTATATATAGAGAGAGTAAAGAGAGAGAGAAATAGAGCGAGAATGCGAGAGAGCGAGAGACAGAGGAACACAAACGGAGGCAGAGAGGCCGAGTTGGTATTTTTTATGCTAGTTCTTCCTGGTTACCGTCGTTGTGCTAACTATTCCCAGGACCCTGAGTGCAGCATCTGAGAGTGAAAGAGGGAGACGCTCTCCGTCAGTTTCTGGGTGGTCATAGCTCAGTGTTGTTGAAGTGAAAGAGCGGCCCGATGGCAGACCCCAAAACAACCTTGTACGCTGTGTTTTAATGTCTTTATAAGGCGTATAAAAATTTCCACCAAGAAACCTGCTAGTTCAGGAATGATCAGGGTAAATTCATTCTGCTCACGAAGGGCAATAAATGGTTTTATGTTTTCACCTTCATAGAATGACTCAATTCACCACTATGATGTTGCCAGATACTGTCCATGTAGTATTGTACAACTAATTTAATCGGTAAGTATGGTATATTGTCTTCTGTCAAATAGTAAAATCTTACTAAATAATTTCATTTCTAAACCCTACTGTTTTCAGTATTCCTAAAAGTAAAGTATTTATATTTTGAGTTACCTTGCCTTGTCAAAAGAAGCTGTGCATTAAAACTTTTATAGAAGTTTTATACATTCTAATACAGTCATTTATCTTCTCTCATAATTCTCCTAGACATTACATTATGCATGTGACTTATTTAACAGATGAATACCATTATTATTCTTGTTGTTTTTTAGATAATTAACCATGCTAAATATATTTAGGTTTATTTTGTTCCATCTTGTTGGACGTAGTTTCACTGCATTAGTATTGCTGTTGTTTCTGAAAGTCAGAACAGGCTGTCAGTGTTTTTACTGCGGCCTGACTTCCATTCCAATGACCGCTTCTCATTCCTTCATCCAACTACATTTGCATAGCTGCATAGGAGCTCTATAACCACTAATAAAATGACTCAACAAGAACCCAGCATGACACGGCCGATGCCCCGTGAACTATGAACCACCAAGAGAGTCCATTGACATGTAACCATGGTGATGGATAAGAGACATTTAAAACCAACTTCCAAGAAACTAAAATACTTTAATAAATATATTACAGCTTGAATTTGTACTTTACAAACCATTGCATGATGAACCACAGCTTACATGGCAAAACATTGCTACTATCATTCCCAGTCTTATTCATATTTTCATCAGAATTTAGGACATGAATTAACCATTTAACCCTCACCAATTTTCTCTCATACATAAACAATTGTTCCAAAGTGGATTTCAGGCTAAGTAGCTGAATAAAAAAAAAAAACAGAGCTATAGATAAACAATATATATACAGATTATATTATATCTATTCAATATACAAATAGATATATAAACAATATAGATATACACATTATATTATATCTACTTAATATATATAGAGCTATAGATAAACATTGCTGGATATACATTATGTTATATCTACTCAATACATAAAGAGCTATAGATAAACAACATATATATATTATATCTCCTCAATATATATATATATATATATATATATAGAGCTATGTATTACAAATATATAGACACATTATAATATTATATGTACTTGTACTATAGAGCTTTAGATAAACTACATACGTTGTATATACATGATGTTATTTCTACTATATATAGAGAGCTATAGATAAACAATGTTGCATAAACACAATGTTATTCCAGTTGTTCCGGGAGAAAGGGCGCTCCTACACATAATCCTTCCTGGGGTAGGAGCTGTGCGCCACGGACCTGGGAGCCGCCGAGTACGCCATGCCACTCTGGGCGGAAGGGTAGTACCGCTTGGTCTTCTCCTCCCGGGGGGGGCAGCTGGCGCACAGGATGGACCCCCCCACCACCAACAGGGCGGCGGCGGCCCAGCCCAGGTACAGCGCCGCCCCGATCTCCATCTTCTGGGCGCTGAGCACCAGGGGGCTGTAGAACTCCTGCACGATGCTGTGGGCCGACCAGGACGCGGGGACCAGCTGGGCCAGACCTGCCAGCAGGAAGGTGGCGCCCGACGCCACCATGGCCCGGGCCTTCGCCCCTTCATCCACGATGCAGTTGGTGCACTTGGCCCCCACCGTGGCGATGAGCAGCCCCACCACGCCCGCCACGATAGACATAACGGAGAGGGCCCGTGCCGCCTGCAGGTCGGTGGGCAGCGCCAGCATGGAGTCGTACATCTTGCACTGCATCTGGCCCGTGCTCTGCACCACGCAGCTCATCCACAGGCCCTCCCAGTACACCTGGGCTGTGATGATGTTGGCGCCGATGAAGGCGGACACGCGCCACATGGGCAAGGCGCAGCTGGTCACGCCAAGCAGCAGCCCCAGCACGGACAGCAGGACCCCGACAAGCTCCAGCGCAAAGGAGGCCATTCTTCACCGCGAGACAGTCACACACAAACCCAAAGTGTCCTTCTGCTGTTTCCGAATCTTCTCGTGGACGATGAGTACTCTCTTGGTCGTCTTCCTCGAAATGTTTCTGTGCTGTGTTGGCTTGTTTTAGTTGTTGTTGTTTGTTCCTCGTTCGGACCTTAACTTTCCAATGCTTTACTCAAGCTTTTAGCCTCTTCTTCCTGAGGAGGATTCCTCTGCTAAAACTCTTATCAACAGTACCTGTTGATCAAGAGGAAAATAATTGACACCTCACAGTGTGCTCTCTCGGTCTCCCTCGGTCTCGCTTGGTCTCTCTCGGACGCTCTGGGTCTCTCACAGTTTCTCCGGGTCTCTCACGGTCTCTCAAGGTCTCTCTTGGTGTATCTTGGGCTCTCTCGGTCTCTCACTGTCTCTCTTGGTATCTCTCGTTCTCTTACGGTCTCTCACGGTCTCTCTCGGTCTCTCTCGGCCCCTCTCTGTTTCTCTTGGTCTTTCTCGGTCTCGGTTAGTCTCTCTCTGTGTTCCCACTCAGTATCTCTCCACCCTGGACGTGTAGTGAATCAGTGTTATGCTGTTATGTTGTAAAGCCATTCGGATTCTTATCGATACACTTTTTATTACAAACCGTCACCCCCAGCCACGTCACTCATGACCAGACCAATCAGAGTGAAGCAGAGCTAGCCTTCGCTGTACTTACCCACTTGGACTTATTACAAAAATAAAAAAAAACACAAAGAAACGATGTGTGTGTTTTCAAACCAAGACGACTCGTCCTGCCCTATGGTAGCTTGGGATGGCCCCTTTATGGCAGTTTATGGGTAATGAGTGGCCATGGCAGGTTGTGTACGTGGTTGATGAGTGACTTTATCTGAGCATGTGTGGAACTAGGCTGGAGGTATGTTGGGGGCCAGGCACTTTGTGTGCATAAGGCTGTGACCGGAGATAACTTCTCCCGTCTTCATCAGCTTCCTCTTTCCACATTTCCAGTGTATTTACAATATGCATCGCTTAATATTGCCTGTTATGCCTTTTTGCCTTATCGTCTAGGATAATGCCTTATCGTCGTCGAAACAGTGTTTCAAATCAAAGATTCAACAATGGCGGTAATATAACATGGCAAACTGTTGTAGCTCGCACATGTGAATATAATGTCCACTGAATTACATTAAAGGAGTAGAAAATATTTGTAATGTTTTATATTAAGATCATGATACAGAATTATAATTTATAATATAGGATTAAAGATGTATAAACGGCAATATAATCATGATAATTCCATCCGGCAGAATTGCAAGATACCCTCCCCTGTCTCTGTAAATGATTACCAGTTAGCTGGAACGATTTGGTCATGGTTGCAGAATGTGAAGTGCTCGGAAATGAATTTTAAAATGTAAAAAAAAGAGTAGTAAACAGGAAAAAGAAATAAAGAAAGTGCAAAGTGAACATTGATGTACTCATTTGTTCTACTTTAATTTCTATACCTACATAAAGACCACACATTCTATGTTTAGGGTTTCGTATCACAAATAGGCGTTTCTATGTTGTCTGTTGTGGAGTACCAGTAAACGTTGTCAATCTCACCGAGGGGGACTTTGAACCACCGACTACACCTGGGCCAGACGGCCACGGTGGGCCGCTGAAGGAAATAATGAAGTAATATTTATTTGTATATATGTATATTTCTATATATATACCTGTATATGTATATATTTATGGATGTCAAGGTTTACGATTTAACGTTGTGATTAATCTAGGAACCCAAACAAGTTCATTTACTACCTGAACCAATGACACACTTCCTTATTCTGTTCTTTACCGCTCTGATCGTGACGGAATAGTCAGACCTGCCAGCTTACCGTATTTGGTATTCAACTGGTGCTGTCTGATATCTCCTGGTCTAAGGGGGAAAGGGCCAACAGGTTTGGATGTGATTTCCCACATGGTTGTGGGCTGCATCATACTGCTTCTCTAGTCCAGAGCTCTTTAGATGTTCTTTAGTCCAGAGCTCCTCAGAGAGATAACCTCTAGTCCAGAGCTCTATTAGAGATATGCCCTCTAGTCCAGAGCTCTATAGAGAGATGCTCTCTAGTCCAGAGCTCTATAGAGAGATGCTCTCTAGTCCAGAGCTCATTAGAGATATGCCCTCTAGTCCAGAGCTCTATAGAGAGATGCTCTCTAGTCCAGAGCTCTATAGAGAGATGCTCTCTAGTCCAGAGCTCTTTAGGGTGATGCTCTATAGTCCAGAGCTCTTTAGGGTGATGCTCTCTAGTCCAGAGCTCTATAGAGAGATGCTCTATAGTCCAGAGCTCTATAGAGAGATGCTCTCTAGTCCAGAGCTCTTTAGGGTGATGCTCTCTAGTCCAGAGCTCTTTAGGGAGTTACCCTCTAGTCTAGAGCTCTATAGAGAGATGCTCTCTAGTCCAGAGCTCTTTAGGGAGTTACCCTCTAGTCTAGAGCTCTATAGAGAGATGCTCTCTAGTCCAGAGCTCTTTAGGGAGTTACCCTCTAGTCCAGAGCTCCTTAGAGAGATGCTCTCTAGTCCAGAGCTCTTTAGATCCGTTTAATGGCACGGGGAGTCAAACCTCAGTTATTGTCGCCGTTTGTAAACTGTGCGATCCCGCACGGCAACCAGCATATCATATGATTAATAAGATACTCTTTTTAATCGATGACAGCCTTTATCGATTTATGGTATATTTAGATGCATAAAAGCAAAATAAATAAATACATTAATAATAATCATATTTACGTATTCATGCATACGTTGGTTAGTGTTGGCTTTGAGGAAGTGGGACACCACTTCCCTGTACTGTTAAATACAGACATCAAATGCTTTTTAATTATCATTGACATAACACAACACTGATTAACTGTACTAAATAATTACCACTTCCACTAGATTAGTTTTGGTTTGGAGCTGCTAAAAAAAGCATATGATTACATTTTTCAGATTCAGCTTAGCCTAAATATCACTTGACCGAAGACAATATAATATAATTGAATTATTAATACAATATTGCATTAATTAATAAAGACTATGGATGTGTATTCCAAATGCCTTTGAATGTTACCATCTTTTTATTGTAAACAAGGCTTATAAATATTTTCGCATATATGCGATAAGAGGAGAGAAATACAATTCCTTTGCCAACTGGAACGTATTCAATCTGTTTGTTCTGCATGCTTAGGAACTGGTGAACCGCCGTACTAGTTAATGATGCTTCTTCCTGTAAAACACACACACACACACACATACACACACACACACACACACACACACACACACACACACACACACACACACACACACACACACACACACACACACACACACACACAATTTTTTTTTGGAAAATAGTACATTCCCTCTAGTTCCTAAGAGGGGAGAAGAGTTACTGTGTTACCGATAGAATAAATCATTCTGTTGTTCTACAAAGACTTTTTTACACTGGTTTGTGTTGAATGTTTTGCGGACTGCCTCAACCGGTCCATCATGGATCCCAGCAACATCTCCTGAACCAGAATTTCAGGTTGTCTTTTTCACACGCACATATTAATATCCCTCTCTGTCTTTGTCTGTAACCCGCTCAATGAAGCCAGACGCTCAGAGGGAACAAGAGATGTCTCCGTGTTTCTAGGAACCCACTCACATCACACGATGCGCCGCAAACTAACTCCTCCCCTTGATTGAGTGGTCTATATCCACTCCCATCATTCATATCATACCAGTATGACCAACAGTCCCCCACTTCATATCATACCAGTATGACCAACAGTCCCCCAGTTCATCTAATACCAGTATGACCAGCAGTCCCCCAGTTCATATCATACCAGTATGACCAGCAGTCCCCAGTATGACCAGCAGGGCATGGAGCCCTCTGGGACTGGGAGGCCTTCCTAGTCTTGTGGTCTTTGAGGAGATTTATGGACACTTGAAAAGGCTGCGGTGAAAAGGCTGTTGATCACAGAGTGAAGAGCCAGTTTCAGAGCTTCTCTCTCCGTGGGAACCGAGGAGAACCCAGTGCTGATAGGGCAGAGTGCTGGCAGTGCTTTGTGAGGAGCATGCTGATGCAATCACGCCATGCATAAGCAATGAACTGGCAATGTCACACTCCACCACTTTGTGAACAATGAGAATCCAAACTTCATGGTATGTACGCATGAAGAAAAACACACACACACACACACACGTATATGCACACACACACACACACACACACACACACACACACACACACACACACACACACACACACACACACACACACACACACACACACACACACACACACACACACACACACACACACACACATACATACATACATACATACATACATGCATGTGAATAAAAATACACAGACACAAAATAACATGATTGAAAGAGTATATGGGAGTACGACTGGAAGCAAGGGGATGATGTTCATACTTCAGCCCTGTTCCCAAAGCCCGGTCCTGGGTCATCTGCTGGTCACATTCTACATGTTATCCATCAGGCCTGGGGAACAGGGGAGGAGCCTCCATCAGGCCTGGGGAGGAGGGGAGGAGCCTCCATCAGTCCCCATGGCTGATCACCAGCAGGGTCTCTTCAGTCTGCCACTCAGCAGCTCCAGGAACACATTGTATCTGCTTCTTAAATCCCCCGTTTCTAGAATATTCAGTGGCGTGGTTCATCCTTTGTTCTTCATGACTTTAAAGTTACAATAAGTTAAGCTCATCATTTTTAGAACGTATGTGAAAGCAATGACCCTGCCACACGCAGCCTGGGCGGCTCACTGGGCTCCTCCAGACCAGGACCCAGTGTGGTGGGGTTGGAAACCGAGTTTGAAAACAATGATCGATGAGATGGTGATCACCACACACACATTCTGCCATGCATTCTGTGATCACTGGTCATGTGTGTGTGGTGATCACTGGACTAACCAGCCCATTGATTCCTCAATGTACACAGGTGAGCGGCCTCACCAGGCCCAGAGTCTACCAGTCTGACTCGGCCAGGTGAGGCTGCTTTTACCAGCCTTCATGGACACACCCAACAGGATTACCTCATGAGACTGACAGAAAGCGTAAGAAAGCATATCAGTTGATTTAACTGGTACTGGTGGCAATCTTAGTTGGTCATCAGAGCAGTCGGCATAATAAATGAAATACAAAGCGCTGAGATGATTGTTTGCATCCGCCTCACCTGTGTGTACCTGTCTCATCTGTGTGTATGTGTCTCACCTGTGTGCACCTGGCCTGGTAGCCATAGTTTATGTAGATTGTTGATTTTCCTCATGTTGCAATCTTGTATTATCTACAATTAATAAGAACAACTTCAGCCGTGTGATACGGTTCTGTTGGGCCATATACTTTATCTAAGTGTAACTTTTATAAGATTGTATCGCTGGTAATGAATTACTTACCAATGTAGACATGTGGTCACACAGGCAGATGTGGTCAAATAGACAAACAGGCTTAAAGATAACACGCTACACCCCTATTTGGTTGTGATTGCATTGTGTTCAATTTGCAGCAAGGCCTGGCCACGCTCCGGGAGTCAGACGGTTTTACAGGAAGCTCTTTTCATAATAATTAGCATTCTACACAGTTTCAACGGCATGGAATCTTCACACGCTCACCAATAGCGGGGTCTGATTGGCCCAAATATTTGCCAATGCTCTTGGCATGGATATCATCCAATGTCATTGGTCGAAATGTGTGTCAAGAGAAGTCGCTGGCAGCTGATTGGTCCAAGGCTTGTTATACTGATCTGCTAAATTCAGCAGTCAAGTTAACAGTTGACCAAGGACAATTCCCTTGGCACAAGTGTTTGCCTATCAGACGCAACCATGGCAACCGGTGTGTCCCAAAACCCCCCACCAGCCCCCAGGGGTCTGATTAGTGTCTGGTATGCTCTACGTAACTCTACTACTGCAGCTATGGACTTATATTTGAACCAGTTTCTCAGGAATAAAATGCACCTGGTCCACTCTTCAGACAGGTGTAATTCTGAAGGTAAAGTTGAGACATGTATGATGTTCCAACCTTAAACATACACAAACGGTAGTGTGAAAACAGATAGAAAGATAAGATATGGTTCTGACGTAAGATCATGTGATAATAAAAAAATAGCTTTCAGGGTCTAGTAGTATCGGTGGCACGGAAGAGAAACCTCCAAGTCATCTCTTTGTTATTTCTCATGTTTCAGGGCATGATTCAACATCTAACAATGTATAAATCATTCTTTACGAGTCATGTGGGTGTGTATGTGTGTGTGTGTGTGTGTGTGTGGTAACCCAAGATTCTAGTTCAAAGGGACATGTTGTGATGTCACAGAGGTTGTATATGACTCCCTGAGGGCGGGACTGCAGTCCGCCGGCCCCCAGCCTGTTTGTGTTGGGAGTCCATCCCAGGAGTGAAGGGTTCCACAACAAATACTGATAGCCGATTTGACTACCATCCGTTTAATTGCATTGTATAATTGATCAAGTTGTGTACTTGAAGTTGTGTCTTAAACGCCAGGGATTGACCAAACCCTGGCGTGCAAGACACACACATGATGCTGTGTCTTAAACTCTGGGGTGTTTTGGTCAAACCAGAAAGTGTGCGGCCAGCTGACGTCATGGCGGGAGGGAGTGTTGTGTGTGGGTGTACATCGGGCTCCTCTGTGTGTGGGACGGGGAGGGTGAACCTGTGGAGCCGGTCGGGCGGCTGATGAGCTGCTCCCCTCCATGGACCTCCCCCTCCTGTGACAAAGGACATCATATGAACCGGCCCTCGGCTCCTCATCTCGCATTGGACTGGTTGACTAGCTCTCTCTCTCGCTCTCTCCACCACGGTACAAGGGACAAAAAACACAGGGGGGCTTTACGTCACAGAGACAACAGCAGGAAGATCAACAGGGACAGCACTGTAGCCGTCTATCTACAACTGTACCAGCTTCCCTTGCCGATCCAAAAGGACTTCAAAACCATCCACCCCTTATCCGACATGGTTTCCGCCGGGCTGCAGATGCTGGGCGCGGCGCTGGCCGTCCTGGGCTGGATCGGCACCATCGTGGTGTGCGCTTTGCCCATGTGGAAGGTGAGCGCCTTCATCGGTGCCAACATCATCACGGCGCAAACCACCTGGGAGGGCATCTGGATGAACTGCGTGGTGCAGAGCACGGGCCAGATGCAGTGCAAGGTGTACGACTCCATGCTGGCGCTGAGCTCTGACCTGCAGGCGGCGCGGGCCCTGACCATCGTGTCCCTCGTGGTGGGCGTGGTGGCCATCCTGCTGGCGGTGGCCGGAGGCAAGTGCACCAACTGTATAGAGGACCAGTCCTCCAAGGCCAAGGTGGGCATCGCGGCCGGTGTCATGTTCCTTGTGGCGGGGGTGCTGTTGCTGGTGCCCGTGTGCTGGACGGCCAACACCATCATCCAGAACTTCTACAACCCCATCCTGGTGGGGCCCCAGAAGAGGGAGCTGGGTGCCTCTCTGTACATCGGTTGGGGGGCGGCCGGACTCCTGCTGATCGGAGGAGCGCTGCTCTGCGCCAACTGTCCCAAGGACGACAGCCCGTACACAGCCAGATACAAGGCGGCCAGCTCTGAGGCGCCGTCGGGGAAAACCAGTAAGGACTATGTCTGAGAGGGGTGGCGGAAGAGAGGAGGAAGGCATATGATGAAGATGAGGACTGTGTCTGAGAGGGGGCAAGCATATTACAGACTGTCTGACCAGGGGCCAGCATATTAAAGTGGTTTTTCTACACGGTTACGGGTGCTGTTTAAATGTTAAAGCACGGGTATGGAGGTTGAATGCAGGGCTTGGTATTCAGACCAAACCACACCCAACAAGTGCATTTTGTCTGTCAAACCAGTTTGTTTGGACTATGCAGTGTTTCTTTTCGGAAACACTGCATCAGAATAAATATTTTGTTTACAAATATAATCCTGTTGTCTTGTGTTTATAATTAAGTCATTTATTTTTTTAAATGCTATTTCGCTGTAACGCCCTAAAGATTGGTTTACATTTGTATAGTGTAGACTTTCTTGTTGATTTGTTTTTGATTTAATCACAAATCACATCATGATGTTGTTTTGCTATGATCACATTAAATAATTCTGCTACTTTCACATGGAGGAAGCCACCATTTTGAAAGAAGCCTCAGTATGCCTTCACACAAGCATCCATTTTCTTTTCTTTCATTTTCCTGTGGATTAGTTCTATAGGCGTGGAAGAACAAAGACTAAGCGGCTAGTTGAAAACCAGTCTTTGTTCAAACTTTACATTGAACAAACTTTGAAAATGTTTTCTTTTCATTTATTAGTTTGGGTTAAATTACAGTAAGGTATTATGATTGTTGTTGTTGGTTGCTGTTCTATTAATAGAAATGTTATTCACTTTTAACTAAATAAAACAACACATTTCTTCTGAGAATGTGATTGATCTACAAGCTTGATATTTCTTCAAGTTTCCATACTGACCATGTCAACCATTGCACCTGTGAATTACACCTGCTGAAGAGACAGGTGCCACGCCTTTTATGGAATGAATAACAAGAAAATACATTATACAGCACAGTGCCATCTGCTGTTCATTTTAATAACGTAAATATGAGCGGGAAAAGCTCTATCAATGGGTGGCTTGTGAAGCATTGAACTCCGGTTCTTGTAGAAGATAACCTTGTCTTGTATGGAACAGGTTGGGGACAAAATGCTGTCAGGTGAAGAGTTTCTCTTGTTACAAAGATTTACTAATATATACAATGCAACATATTGCAAAGAACCTTAGTAATAAGGGTTATTGTGTCTGTGTGCATGTGTGTGCATGCATTTGTGTGTGTGTGTGTGTGCGTGCATGTGTATGTGTGTGTGAACATGCAAGCATGCATTTGTGTGTGTGTGTGTGTGTTTGCATGTGTGTGTCGTTGTGTGTTTTGGTGTGTGTGTGTGTGTGTGTGTGTGTGTGTGTGTGTGTGTGTGTGTGTGTGTGTGTGTGTGTGTGTTTTGGTGTGTGTGTGTGTGTGTGTGTGTGTGCGTATGTGTATGCAAGTGTGTGTGTGTGTGTGTGTATTTGCTTGTGTGTCTTTTTGTGTACGTTGTGTGTTTTGTGTGTGTGTGTTTGTGTGTATGTGCGTATGTGTTTGCAAGTGTGTGTATGTGCTTGTGTGTTTTTGTGTGTCTGTGTGTGTGTGTGTGTGTGTGTGTATGTGTGTTGGCCGGCATTAGCCCAGATGGGAGAACTGACGCATTGTCCCGGGCTCTGTGAACGGTGCTTGAAGAAACCAAACGTGTGAACAATGAAGGAGCGCAGCGCACAAAGCTGGGGGGGTACCAGTGTCGGCTTTCCGCTTTTGTTCGGAGCGCAGAAACTCCACCCTGAAAGTTCATCCTATAAGAGATCAGGAAGGTTCCCTCCCAGCACACCTACGCAGCCAGACCCAGACCTCAGACGCAGTCCGAGTGGAACACCAGAGGCTCCATCTCCATCGCCGTGCACCTGCATAACCGCCATAAAGCCGCAGTTGCACTTACAACTCTCCTCAAAGTCTCGAGCAAAGCCGTGGACGTGCTCCTCCTCCTCCTCCTCTTTTTGAGACGCAGCGGGCTCCCCGGCAGGTTACCATGGCGTCCCAGGGCCTCCAGCTGATGGGGGTGCTCCTGGCCTTTGTGGGCTGGGTGGGCACCATCGCCACCTGCGCCATGCCCATGTGGAGGGTCACTGCCTTCGTGGGCGCCAACATCGTGACGGCGCAGACCATCTGGGAGGGCCTGTGGATGACCTGCGTGGTGCAGAGCACGGGCCAGATGCAGTGCAAGATCTACGACTCCATGCTGGCGCTGAGCTCCGACCTGCAGGCGGCGCGGGCCATGGTGGTCGTCTCGGTGGTGGTGGGCGTGTTCGGGGCGCTCACCGCCATCATGGGGGGGAAGTGCACCAACTGCATGGAGGACCCGACGGCCAAGGCCAAAGCCTGCGTCGTCTCGGGGGTGATCTTCCTCATCTCCGCCTTCCTGGTGCTCATCCCCGTGTCCTGGTCGGCCCACACCATCATCCGGGACTTCTACAACCCCCTGGTGAACGCCGCCCAGCGCCGGGAGCTGGGCGCCTCGCTCTACCTGGGCTGGGGGTCGGCAGGGCTGCTCCTGCTGGGAGGGGGGCTGCTGTGTAACAACTGCCCCCCGAAGGAGAACCGGCCCTACACGTCGGCCAAGTTCGCACCCCCCAGGTCGGTCTCGGCGAACAGGGACTATGTGTGAGTCTCTCACGGTGAGGACAGGATGTGGGTCATGTCGGGTCCTGTGGGAACGAGAGGGAATACTAGGATAGAGATGACTCGGACTTGATCAGTGTCTGTCAATGTATTTGAAGTATCGTAACAATCAATCCAAGCTACAGGCGCTTGACATGTGTATATTTGGTTTGATTCCTATAGATAGCTCTTTATTTTACCCTCATATGTTTTGCATGTTGTGAAAGCCTGACGCATGAGACTAGTGTATGATTTGTATTAATGACATATAACACTGATAGCAGGGGCTCTACAAGGCTTCAATGTTCTTCATTTTGTAAGTACATTGCTTTTTAAAAGAAGGTTTAAATTCATCAAATTGTTGAATGTTTTATTCTTCTATCCTTTAAAGAAACATTAAAGAATTACAATTTGTAGAAAAATGATTTGTTTTCTCTGCTTGTTAGTTTCTCTCGCCAACGCTCCCACATTGACGTGTTGTTGGTTCAGCCGGGGCCCCCCGGCCCCCAGAACGTTAGGGGCTCCATGCACACTCTGGCTCTTAGAGCCAGAACTATTCTGCTGCATGCTGGGAGAAATATTGCCAGGCGACTGCTGCACATATTCACAGCGTGGATATTTATTTTTTTTAAAGACAGGGATAAGAACAGATAATCCTTAGGCTAGAAATCTAGACATTTGACAAAGCATACTCATTTAATTTTTGATTGCGTATACAAATATATTATTAAAACAATAATTGGAATGGAATACATTATTAAAACAAGAAGTGGTTTTCCCCAAAGTGGAAAACCCAGTATAAAGAAGTCCATTAATCTGATAAAAAGTCAGGATAGATCTACACATAGACTACAGCAAACATAACAACAAAGTTGGCAGGAAGCTAGGAAACATTTTCGCCTTGTCTGCAGTCGGAAAACAATTGGACTAGTTTTTGCTGCTTAAAAGTCCATAGGCCCATAACATTATATAGCATTACAGTGCATAATATAAAAATACAATGGTTGTACAGTAATTAAGTTTTAAGTGCGTCAACAAATCAAAACATTATTCCAAGTAAAAAATAAAATGAAAGTTACTTCACAGTAGCCCGCGACCTTGGGCCCCAGACGTGTCAGCTCACACAAACTCCTTCCCTGGGACGGTGGACCTGGGCGGGGCGTACCTCCCTCCATGGTAGGGGTCCCCCCCGCAGGGGCAGCGGCAGCAGAGCAGCACCCCCCCCACCAGGAGCAGCCCGGACGCCCCCCAGCCCACGTACAGGCAGGCCCCCAGCTCCCTCCTCTGGGCGTCGGGCACCATGGGGTCGTAGAAGTCCTTGATGATGGTGTTGGTGGGCCAACACACCGTGCCCAAGCAGAGGGCCCCGCTCAGCACAAACAGCCCCCCTGCCGCCAGGCCCACCCTGGCCTTGGCGGCCGGGTCGCCCACGCATGTGGTGCACTCCCCCCCCACCACCGACAGCAGGACGGCCAGCAGCGAGAGCAGGATGGCGATGACCACCATGGCCCGCGCCGCCTGGAGGTCGGTGGGCAGCGCCAGCAGGGAGTCGTAGATCTTGCACTGCATCTGGCCCGTGCTCTGCACCGCGCAGCTCATCCACAGGCCCTCCCAGATGGTCTGCGCCGTGATGATGTTGTTGCCGACGAACGCCGACACCTTCACATGGGCAGCAGGCAGATGGTGACGGTGCCCAGCCACCCCAGCACCGCCAGCCCCACGCCCACGAGCTGAAGCCCCATCGACGCCATGGCTGGCCGGGGGTTCCTCCGCGGACTGGAAACCAACTCAACCCACGCCAAGGAGATGGGGCTCCCACAGAGAGAGAGGGGCTTTATAATGGGAGAGCCCCCCCCCACCCTCCCCCAGGGACCCCGCCACCCATGGGTGGGCTTTAGCCCCAGTGGAGATTTACAGGGCCACCCCAACCCTCAGAGCCCCCCAGACTCAGAGCCCGACAGCTACAGACCCTGTGGAGCCTAGCCTGCTGACATGGTTACCAGGGAGGCATGAAAGAAGGCTTTGTTGGTTCAGAACACCGTTACATCACATGGGTCAACATTTAACAGCGTTTACAGACAGGTTCCGCCCCCATGTGCCTCTACCCTCCAACCACCTCCTCCTGTGAAGGGACAACAGGCTGCTTTAATGAGGATATTCACAGTGAGCTCATTAGGACCTGGTGTCTCTCTACCATGGCATGTCTTACTCTTCATACAATGCGACCCACTGCAGTGGGTCGCATTGTATGTGTGCGATTTTGACTCATTTAAATCAGTTTAAAAAAATGTTGCGTACAATTTGGGAGCTATTATTTTAGTTTCAGTTGTTAGGAATGGCCTAGCCACCAATCAGCTCTCAGTGGGTGAAATGGGCAGAGAGAAATGGCCGTTTCAAGCTGATGGCACCTGCCTCCGTTTGAGCCAATTTCTATTATAGATCACACCAAGCTCATTTCTAACCCATCAGGAATCTTGATTTGTTTAGGGAATCCAGCTCGCTTGTCAATAACAGGGATAGACATAAAACACTTCAGGATGGAGAAACTTTATATTTTTTCAGTTTAAACCAGTTGGAAATATCACCTGTAGCAATGTAGCGCCAACATGCAAGCCATTTGTGTCTCAAATGTTTCAGTGCTTTCCATAGACATCTAAACCCAGCAGTATAATATAACGTCTAAACCCAGCACTATAATATAAACGTCTAAACCCAGCACTATAATATAACGTCTAAACCCAGCACTATAATATTATATTAAACCTAAACCCCAGCCCTATAACATAACATCAACCCAGTGCAATAATATAACATCTAAACCCAGTGCTATAATAGCGTCTAAACCCAGCACTATAACATAACATCTAAACCCAGTGCTATAATATAACATCTAACCAAAGCATTATAATATAACATCTTAACCCAGCACTATAATATAACTTCTAAACCCAGCCCTATAATATAAGATCTAAACCCAGCTATTTATTAGATCTAATCCCAGCACTATATTATATTAAATCTAAACCCCAGCAGCCATCAGATTCAGCACTGCAACACAACACAACAGCGTTTTAAAAGAACATTTAAACAATCTTACACATGTACAGACAATCATTGGAAGTTGAGAATTTCTTCTTATGAAAAGACACCAAAAAGTTTCGTCTACAAATTGTAAGGACAAATTAATTCTATGAAACTAACAAATAACTCTTGAAGACCAACTGTAGCGCATAAAGCCCCATTAAAGATGGTGGATGGTAACAGCTAATGGGGAGCGGGAGACTCTGGGTTTAAACCCACTGAAGAAGCCATGTGGGTTGATGAGCACCATCTCATCTTCTGCTGGTCCTGGGAAAACTGGGTAGAAGTGGTGTCAATAGTGTAGTTGAGGTACAACACGACATATGGCATGTAAAGCTCAATATACATGATGTAGTGGTGTGGTCATTCACTATGGAGGAGCCTTTAATGGCTCTTCCAATGAACACTTTATCCAAAACATGATTTATTCAGATACAACTAATCTTGGTCAATGTATGGATACTGAAGTCAACAACCTCTAGACATTGAATTGTGCCTAAGAAATCCAACATGAGAACCATGTGGTGCAGATGAGTTCATGACCAAGATTATAGGTAGAACGATTAGGTTAAACACAACAATGCTAAGAGCATGCTCAAAATATAATACAGCAGTAAATATTGAAAGGCAGGTAGGCATTACTATAATTATGCCAAATATTGAGTCAAGAATTTAGCATTATAAATATCCAATGTCCCATCAGATTATTTAATCACTGACCCTAAAGATAAAATCTGTTAAATCAGTAGATAAAAGTCACAACTAAATAACAACATAAAAGACTAACAAACTAGCAGAAGCTCAAGACCTTTGTAGGTACTTAGCAAAGGTCTGCATGAGAAAGAACAGCTTCTGTCTCAGCTGCATATGTAGAACCACATCATAGGAACAGATCCTCCTGACTTGAGTGGGTACTCAGGGAATAGGGCGTGTCTATCAATCAACATGGGAGGCAATGTGAAGTGGATATGAGAGTGAAATTTAAAGTGTTTGAAGTGTAACTCTGATATAGCTTCTATATCCTTTTCATAACTAATATCCTGTTATCCTAACGCAATCCCCTACAAACATTAAGGGTTGACTTCTAATCCAAAAACGATTCCTCACCAACGAAAATACATGCGTTCAAAGTGGCTTTAATCAAATTCTTATAAATGCCAGAGGTGTTTTTCAATGAATCAATTATCCAACAACCAATAAGAAGCTATCCCAGCCAAAGCAACGGGTTTAAAATACACAGGTGAGCATAATTGTTAAATCGAGGCAAGTTTTGGCAGTGAAGCAGTAACAGCAGTATTCACCGGCTCGCCAAAACCAAATCGAGTGACATCATGGTATCTGCAGGTCTCCAGATCTTTGGTATCTTCCTTGCCGCGGTGGGCTTCATTGGAGACATCGTCATCTGTGCCCTCCCCATGTGGAAGGTGTCTGCGTTCATCGGCAGCAACATCGTGACGGCCCAAACCTACTGGGAGGGCCTGTGGATGACCTGCGTGCAGCAGAGCACAGGCCAGCTGCAGTGCAAGGTCTACAACTCCATGCTGAACCTGCCCGCCGACCTCCAGGCGGCCCGAGCCCTGGTGATCATCTCCCTCCTGGTGGCCGTCATGGGGCTCCTGCTGGCCACCGCTGGGGGCCAGTGCACCAACTGCATTGAAGACGAGGCGGCCAAGATCAAGGTGGCCATCGTGGCAGGGGTCTTTTTCATCGTGGCCGGCGTCCTGTGCCTCATCCCCGTGTCGTGGTCCGCCAACGAGATCATCCGCAACTTCTACAACCCCATCCTGATGAGCGGCCAGAAGCGAGAGCTGGGCGCGTCCCTCTTCATCGGCTGGGGCTCCGCTGGGCTCCTTCTGATCGGCGGCGCTCTGCTCTGCTGCCAGTGCAAGAAGCACAAGGAGCACGGCTACTCGGCCAAGTACTCTGCGCCACGCTCAGCTGACAGTGGCGGGGCCTACGTCTGAGAGGACAGCATCCTGTTGGGGCCTGAGACTACAGCGTCCTGCTGCATGAATCTTTTAAGTTGCATTTAGTGGTTTGGTAAAACTCAGACATTTTTGAAATTGTGTTTTAAAGTATTTATTGCTTTATTAAATTTTATGAAAATCTTACATCATCTCGTCTCTAAAATTGTTGCATCCTTTTGGCTTCGTCCTCAAACATGCCTGTGGGATCAAAACTTATTTGCTAACAAATCTACTCTGACCCACTCGTACACTAAAGCTGCACTGGGCACTTGTGTTGAGAGGCATCGTACATCACCCTGACATGTTGCTCTTGTGATGTAATTTCCTGGCTTGTAGCGTACCCGTTGTCTTTGTGGGCATCGGTAACCACTAGTCGGGGAAGAAGTTATGTTGATGCTACATTAGCCTTTTTAGCAAACCAGGTCGAATACGACTTTACATTGTATTGCATGCATAGCAAGACCTTCAATGCATGAAATGACAGGATTAAAGCAGCAGTGTTAACAAAATTGAGATTTTAAAATGACATGTGGTACCTAATGCATATACAGAGAAAGTACATCTTATGGGTGCCGCCATCTTTGCCCACCGAGTCCTATGGTCCACCTCACTGAACTTAAGACTCAGAATCCCAAGATATTAACACCAAAAGGGGGCGTGGCTCAGTGGAATGCTGGGAGATATCTCACTTTTAAACTTGTGCGTGTTGTGTACAAGGCCTCTTGAACTCACCATATATACGTGTGAATGGGTTACTTTCCTCATTGATTCGGCATTGGTAGAAAACTTGAACCTTTGCCTCAAGCGAGACTTGTCTGTCCCTTCCATGTAGAAATAAGCTAGGCTGGGTTTTGCACATATAAGGGATTAAACATGGTAGTTGCCTAGTTTTTACCATTGCATTATTATAGGTGTTCATGGAGCACTTCCATTTGGCATCCTAGAAAATAAATATTCTTTGAGTTGAAATTTGACATTTAGACTTAGTTGATACAGAGCACAGGTCTCTCCCAGTGCAAGGCCTATGGGTGCTGGTTGAGCACAACAGGTGCGTTCAATTAATCAATCATCCAACAACCAATTAGAAGCTTCACAGCCAAAGCAACGGGCATAAAATACACAGCTGAGCAAACATTTAATTCAAGGCAAGTTTTGGCAGTGAAGCAGTAACAGCAGTTTTAACTGGCTCTCCAAAAACCAAATCGAGTGACATCATGGTATCTGCAGGTCTCCAGATCTTTGGCATCTTCCTTGCCGCGGTGGGCTTCATTGGAGACATCATCATCTGTGCCCTCCCCATGTGGAAGGTGTCTGCGTTCATCGGCAGCAACATCGTGACGGCCCAAACCTACTGGGAGGGCCTGTGGATGACCTGCGTGCAGCAGAGCACGGGCCAGCTGCAGTGCAAGGTCTACAACTCCATGCTGAACCTGCCCGCCGACCTCCAGGCGGCCCGAGCCCTGGTGATCATCTCCCTCCTGGTAGCCGTCATGGGGCTCCTGCTAGCCACCGCTGGGGGCCAGTGCACCAACTGCATTGAAGACGAGGCGGCCAAGATCAAGGTGGCCATCGTGGCAGGGGTCTTTTTCATCGTGGCCGGCGTCCTGTGCCTCATCCCCGTGTCGTGGTCCGCCAACGAGATCATCCGCAACTTCTACAACCCCATCCTGATGAGCGGCCAGAAGCGAGAGCTGGGCGCGTCCCTCTTCATCGGCTGGGGCTCTGCTGGGCTCCTTCTGATCGGCGGCGCTCTGCTCTGCTGCCAGTGCAAGAAGCACAAGGAGCACGGCTACTCGGCCAAGTACTCTGCGCCGCGCTCGGCCGCCAGCAGTAGGGCCTACGTCTGAGAGGACAGCATCCTGTTGGGGTCTGAAACGCTTCAGACCCTCCTGCTGCACGGATCTTTTAACTTGGTTTGAGAAACATTTTTAAATGTATGGATTATTTTTTTAAGTATTTGTTTATTGTTTCAATAAATTTTATGAAATCTTACAACATCTTGTCTCTAAACATTGTTTAAATGTGGTGGGGTTTTTACTCAGACATGTTTGAGTTGCAACTTATTTGCTAACAAATCTTACGCACTCTGACCCTCTAGTTTACTAAAGTTGTGGTTTTGTATAAAAACGCAGACCAGTCCAAGTGAAGATGTTACCACTTTGCATCACTGACTTGGCATTGATAGAAAACCTTTGCCTTATTGGAGACTTCGTCTGTCTCTTCCACATAGATGTGTGAGGTAGATGGGGTTTGCAAATAGAGGGGCTACCGAACATGGTAGTTGGCCAATTTTCACCAATTGCACTACTGTATTTAGGAGGCCAGGGATTACTTTTGTTCTGAAGCAGGGAAATTTGACTAACACTTTAAATGGGTTGTTCCTGCGCTAATTGTTTGTTGCTGGCCAACTTGGATCCACAGACTAACTGTCTAGAGCCCTTGGGGCTTGCTGAAAGGCTAATGCCACATGCATCCTTGTAATGCGATTCACCAGTTAAATAATCTTCTATAGGAGACATCCCTTGTTCTGAAATGGAGGGACTCTCAATGTCCATGCTAAATCATTGCTTTCTGGGCAACAAAGCGGCTTTTCAGACATCGTGTCCATGGCAACGACTCACCCGCCCTCTCGTTCAAATCAAAGGAATCAGGACAAGCAGGTAATCTGATCTTTAAACTAGCAATGTCCCCGCCCCTGTTTTGGTCTTCGTTGTAACTAAAGTGAGCTGAGCCCTGCGTCCACACTGAGCGGAGCTTACACACACAAACAGAGCCGACTTAGTTCAGCTTCCTGTTCGATCCAGTGGGAGAAAGAATGCTGGTTCTGACGGTCCACTTGTGACTGACCGGCCCTCGTCTGGCGGAACGGCTCTCTGAAGCTCGGCAGCTCTGAGAGGAAACCCCCGCACTGCTATCACCATGGGAAACCAGGTGGTCGCCCTCCTCCTGGCCCTCCTCGGGTTCTTGGGAACCATCTTGATCTGCGGCCTGCCCATGTGGAAGGTGACGGCGTTCGTGGGCGCCAACATCATCACGGCGCAGGTCTTCTGGGAGGGCCTGTGGATGAACTGTGTGATCCAGAGCACAGGTCAGTCCCAGTGCAAGGCCTATGACTCCGTGCTGGCCCTGCCCCAGAACCTGCAGGTGTCCCGGGCGCTGGTCTGCGTCTCCATCGGCGTCAGCGTAGCGGCCATCGGGCTCACGGTGGCGGGCGCACGCTTCACCAACTTCCTCCGCGACGACGGCCGCACCAAGATCAGCGTGGGCATCGCAGGAGGCGCCGTGTTCATCGTGGCGGGGGTCCTTTGCCTCATTCCTGTCAGCTGGTCGGCCTACACCATCATCACAGGGTTCTTTAACCCCATCGCCACCCAGGAGAGGCGGGGCGAGCTGGGGGCGTCCATCTACGTGGGATGGGCCTCCGGAGTGCTGCTCGTGATTGGTGGAGGAATGCTATGCAGCACCTATAGATACTGAGGAGCTAGAGCCACATGGTTCATGTGTAGTGTGTATACGTGGCAGGGGTAGTTCGGCTCACCCAGGCTGCTTGGGTCAGTGTGTGTACATAGCAGGGATAGATAGGTCCAACTGGTCTGCCTGCATAAATGGAAGTTAGATAAAGGACCACATTGTTTAACCTCTGAATTATCTCCTTGTTCCATGACGTGAAAAACTGATAAACATGTCGCTCTTTTTTTCAACAGTTTGTAATATTTGAAATGAACATGTATGATTGAACGTTATTAATTTTTTTTATTATTATTTTGCAAGAAAATAAATGAATGCATTATCTCATTTTATTTGGTGTCTTTGTCCTGATGGATGGAAGTTGGTTTCTTCCCTTCGTAGAAACCAAGAACAAGGCAATGCCACTTTGCTGCACTCAAGAACGGTTGTCCATTTAGCAAAATGAAAAGTGTCATTGTGGTTTGTTCACGGCCCGTCTCAATACACATAAGCAGAAGAACCAGATTAAGAAAGGGCCTGGAATCACCCTATGTATATTTACACAGAGCACAAACACATGATCCACGCAGCCAGCTTATTTTGGCTTCTTCAGAGCAGTCGGCTATGAGGGGAGAAGCAGCTTCACTTCACGTGTCTCTACCAACCAAACAACACACGATTCTTTTAATGAGGCCAAAGAGGCATTTTTAAGTAAGAAGTATAAATAAATTAACCCACTTTTTGCGGTAGTATTTCTTTTTCAGAAAACAGTTTTTTGAAAACGTTTCCAGGGAAAAGAGGATTGGGATGGAAGGACAAGGCAGACTGATAGGGGGTCTGGTGCTGGTGCTGGTGGGGATCCTGGGAGTGGGTCTGGCGACGGGACTGCCAATGTGGCGAGAATCATCTTCAGTGGGGGCAAATATTGTGTCAGCACAAACGGTACGTAGTAAAAAAAAAAAAAATTTTTTTTTTATTTATTTTCTATTACATTTGAAATAGCAGCTCTGCTAGCCATTCCGATTCTGGGGCAGTTCAACCGCTGCCCCAGTAGATGTAGGAGAAGTATTTGTTGCTTTGTACCCGGTCGGCAGCGTCATATTGTCACAGAGCACATTCTTCATGCTGGACCAACGAGTGGCTCCGCGCCGCTCCACCACCAACTCATCATCCATGTCTCAAACCTTCCAGATCTGGGACGGCCTGTGGCTGGCCTGTGTGGTCCAGTCCACGGGCCAGATGCAGTGTAAGAAACCGTCTGGCATCACCTACACCACCGACCTGCAGGCGGGGCGGGCCCTCACGCTGCTGTCCATCATCCTGGGCCTCATCGGCTTCATCATCGCCATCATGGGAGGGGGCGTGGCCAACTGCAGCAGCGCTCCACCCGACGACTATTACACCACCAGTCAGTCCGGCACGCGGTCCTCCCAGAACAAGGTCAGGGCCTGTCTGTCTGCACTGCAGTGTCTGTCTGTTTGTCTGCACTACACTGTCTGTCTTTCTGACTGTCTATCTGTCTATCTGTCTGTATGTCTGTCTGTCTCTCTGCACAACAGTGTCTCTCTGGTCTGTCTATCTGTCTGTACTACAGTATCTGTCTGTCTCTCTGTCTGCACTACAGTGTCTGTCTGTCTGTCTGTCTGTCTGTCTGTCTGTCTGTCTGTCTGTCTGTCTGTCTGTCTGTCTGCACTACAGTGTCTGTCTGTCTGTCTGTCTGTCTGTCTGTCTGCTCTGTCTGTCTGCCTGTCTGTCTGTCTGTCTGTCTGTTTGTCTGTCTGTCTCTGTCTGTCTGTCTGGCTCTCTGTCTGCACTACAGTGTCTGTCTGTCTGACCGTCTCTCTGTCTGTCTGTCCGGTTCCCCTGGTCCTCCTGGTCCCAGGCTGCCCTACTGGGGGGGCTCCTGTGTGTGGTTGCGGGGGTCCTGTGTCTGGTGGCGGTCATCTGGTCGGCGGCGCTGACCGCCTATGTGAGCAACGACCCGCTGATTGTGCCCTCCCTGAAGCGGGACGTGGGCACCTCCATCTACATCGGCCTGGCCTCGGGGGTCCTGCTGCTGCTGGGCGGGGCCGTGGTCTGCATGGTGTGCGAGAACAAGCCTAGAGCCCCCCAGCGGGTCTACCTGCGCCCCCCGGTAGAGTACAGCTACGCCCCTCCCGCCCAGGACAGCCGGTCCTGGCGCCAGAACGGGCCGTACGACCGGCCCCTGGAGACCCGGGACGGCTCCCGGTACCCAGCTTGGAGCCCAGGGCCCAGCGTCGCCTCCTTCCACAGATAACGTTCCGAACGGGCGCCCCCCGGCATCACCGCACCCCACCGCCCCACCGCCCCCCTCTGCCCCGGGCGTTATTACTTCAACACGCCGACTTAAGAATCCAAAACAAATGCTTCATAGAACAACTTCCATCCATCCTTTTCTCCTTCAACCTGAACCCCTGGTGGGATTCAGTCTCCGTCCATTACTGAGTCTCATCACACTCAACAATATGATTTTGGGGTCTTGTCAGTGGTTGTTTTTATGTTGTTGTTGTGGTTAACGGTCATGTGTCGCTCTCATTCACTGACAAAACTTCTTCCCAAGGGGACAATAAATGATCTATCTATCCATCGATCTATCTATCTCTCGATCTATCTATCTATCACCCCATTCACACACTGTCAATCCCAGGACCTGTGAAGCATCTTTCATTTCAGAGGGGGGACCGTGACCCTCTGCTGTTTATTATATTCAATACACCAAATCTAGAGAAAGACTGCACATCTCTGCTACACCATTTGCTGTCATTTCTATTCCATTTAAATATAAACTGTATATTGTACGTGTGTGTGTTAATTGTAAATGGTTCTATTGATTTCAAAAAATAAATAAATGTGTCGACAGGCAACAGGTCGTAGTTTGCTTTGTATCACAGATCATTTCCTCCCTGGTGTTGTTGTTCACTTTAATGTTGTCTGATGAGATTCCTTCGAAAAAACCAGTTGTGGGTGTCCATGAGGAGGGGGAGGGCTGATCCACTCCTCTGTTGTTAGTGTGACGCCCAGAAACCCAGCTCGGCCATTCATTGTTACCTCCAGCTCTGCCGAGGAGGAAACAGCCATCACAGACCGTGCTTTCACTCCGTCCCCTCACCTGACCTGCTCCGGCTAACTCCACCTCCTGGTGCGTTCCTCCATCAGTGTTCACCATGGTTTCTACTGGGAGACAACTGCTGGGCTTGGCCCTGGCCATCGTAGGCTGGATCGGCACCATCTTGGTGTGCGCTCTGCCCATGTGGAAGGTGAGCGCCTTCATCGGCGCCAACATCATCACGGCGCAAACCACCTGGGAGGGCATCTGGATGAACTGCGTGGTGCAGAGCACGGGCCAGATGCAGTGCAAGGTGTACGACTCCATGCTGGCGCTGAGCTCCGACCTGCAGGCGGCGCGGGCCCTGACCGTGGTGTCCATCGTGGCGGGCATAGTCGGCCTCTTGCTGGGCATCGTCGGCGGCAAGTGCACCAACTTTGTGAGTGAGGAGCGGGCCAAGAGCAGGATCGGCATCGCGGCCGGCGTGGTGTTCCTGGTGGCGGGGGTGCTGGTGCTGGTGCCCGTGTGCTGGACGGCCAACACCATCATCCAGAACTTCTACAACCCCATCCTGGTGGGGGCCCAGAAGAGGGAGCTGGGGGCCTCGCTTTACATCGGCTGGGGGGCAGCCGGGCTGCTGCTCCTTGGGGGGGCCCTCCTCTGCAGCTCCTGCCCGCCAAGCGAGAAGCGCCGGCCGTACGATGCGGCGTACTCCAAGGCGGAGAGCAGCCGGGCGTACGTGTAGAGGCAAGGAGCCAAGGCGAGGTTGAATTGTGGAAAGACAACCATACAGACGCACTCACGCCCTACAGTCCAATGTGATACGAAGTGTTGCCTCATGCTTCCGCTGGAAACTTATGCTGTGTATTGTTGGCTTGACGCTGTGTTGAATGTATTGAATGTGAACTCGTTGTGTGTGTCCTGAGTGCTCTGGACGTCACGCTGCTCCATGAAGCCTGAGTCGGTGCAGCTGCCTGCTGGTCCCTCACTGGCTGCCATGGAGAGGCCTGGCTTTGGGCCACCAGTGGAGTAGACCTGGAAATGCTTCTCCTCTCCACCAATCTGAATGTCTGGGTCTGCCTTGTTTAACTTTTGTACTTTTTGATTGTGTGCATGATTGTACTATATCTATGTAGAATTTGTTTATAAAAAAATGAATAAAGTGTCAGTGATCATGACAACTGCTGAAGAAACCTGTCTGTCCAGCTTTTCACTCTGGGAAGTATTGGCCGATGGCTACTTATAAACTGGTTTGGGAACACGTCTGAGAACAATGTTAGGCATACTTTAAAAAGAGTAACCTGAGGGACACACACACACACACACACGGGTAAATAAGCATGGGTAAATAACACGGTAGAATTTCCCTTCAATTGAGGACAATCTCTCCCCAATGGTCTTCTGAAAGACCTGGGGCAGGTGAGGACGGGGACTATTTACATACAAATAGAAACAGCATAGAGAAGTCTATTTTGGTTTCGTTTAGACAATAAATACCTAAAAATAACAATAACAAAAGCCATTATTCGTGGGTTAAAGGATGGATTTATAATAAAATTATATTATAAATATAGACATAGATAAGATTTGTTTTTTACTTTTCCTTCTCAGCTCTATTATTCACCAGATTAATATAATAAATAATAGAATAGAACATAGTCAACATGCCAACAGATTTTATCCCTCAAATCCACTGAATGAAAACATTTATACTTTCATTTCAATCTGCATGCACACAACCAAGACTTAAACAGATGATGTCAATGGCTCACCATAGTTACCTTCTCTGTTTGGCTCTCTCTCCACCCCCGCCCAGCCCACCCCAGGGAGTAGGCGTGGTGAAATATACACCTGAGCGCTCACAGACAGCTGCAGAATGGAAGGGAAGCAGGCAGTCAGACAGGACTGACGCTGTGAGAGGAAGAGAACGATCTGTGGTTTGAAGCAGCAGGAACAGGTGAGGCATCCGATGGGACCCAGAAGAAAGGCCCACCTGAGGAAACCCTCCTAGGATAGAAGAAGAAGAACAGAACAGAACAGAAAGACAGTGGCAGGGGCGAGAGAGAAAGAGAGCGAGAAACAGGTGGTGACAGGAAGTGGAGGTCAAGAACTTCCTTTTCACAATAAGACCAAGACCAGAGAAGAAGACCCCCCCTACGACCCCTCAGAAGAGGCTTTCCCGGGGGAAGCCGTCCGTCAATCGAGCCTCCCCACCTGCGATGGCTTCGCTGGGGATCCAGATGCTGGCCAGTGCCCTGGCCCTGATGGGCTGGGCGGGCACCATCCTCTGCTGCATCATGCCCCTGTGGCGTGTCACGGCCTTCGTGGGGTCCACCATCGTCACCTCGCAGACCATCTGGGAGGGGATCTGGATGAGCTGCGTGTGCCAGAGCACGGGCCAGATCTCCTGCAAGCCCTACCAGTCCATGCTGGCGCTGAGCTCCGACCTGCAGGCCGCGCGGACGCTCACCGTGCTCGCCATCCTCACGGGCGCCGCGGGCCTCCTGCTGGCCTTCATCGGCGGCAAGTGCACGCGCTTCCTGGACGACGCGCGGGGCCGGAGCAAGGTGATAGTGGTGCTGGCGGCGGGCGGCGTGCTCATCGCCACGGGCCTGCTGTGTCTGATCCCCACGTCATGGACGGCCGGCTCGGTGGTCAGCAAGTTCTACAGCGCCAGCAACGACGCCCAGCGCCGGGAGATGGGGGCGTCGCTGTACATCGGCTGGGCGGCGTCCGTCATGCTGATCCTGGGCGGGGCGCTGCTCATCAGCTCCTCCTGCCCGCTCAGTCCCCCGGACGACGACAAGAGGAGCGCGTCCACCGTGCGCTACGTGGCGGTGCGCGTGCCCACCGGGTCCGGCCGCACGGCGCCCCGGACCCCCGTGTCGCCGCCCGCACTGCAGGGGTCGGCCAAGCTGCCGTGGGGGGAGGGCTCAGAGGGCAGCAAGGCCCTGTCCACCAAGTCTCAGCTGGAGAGACCCGGGTCCACCAGGTCGGAGCAGAGCAGTGCTCTGTCCACCAAGTCTCAGCTGAAGCGAGCCGCCGCCGCCGCCGCCGCCGCCGCCGCCGCCGCCGATGCTCCATTGGAGTCGGTGAAGACGGAGGGCAGCGAGGACACTCGGTCCAACGCGGTCAAATCATACTTATAGGAGCGCGACCCCCCCCCCCCCCCCATTGCTGCGCCCTGAGCCCACCGCCTCCATGCGGCTCCTCCACAAACACTGCACTGCACTGTGTAGCAATATAGCATGGACTCACCATGTCACTGTGCTAACCTGCACTATTTGACTCTTCACTGCAGTGACATGGTTTGAGAGCACATGCCTGGCTATGGTTAGCCATGGGTGACGAGATGCTTAAGACATGAAGGATTTGTACAAAACCTTTTGAAAAAATGTTTGATATGTTGAAGATGTGTAAATACATCTTCAAAGCTCTAGTGAAGATGTTTATGTGTGTTTGTTATGATGTAAATGTTTATTCTTAATTAATGAAGACGATTAGGTTAACGTAAACTCCCGATTTTAGGGAAACGTTCAATGTTTTAGTATTGTATCCCATTTATATTTATCCATGTCCATTTTCACCTTAACTGAGAGTAATTGTTTTTTCGTGGAAACAATGGAAGGTTTGAAATAGGAGCTCACTATCTGACAATGCTCTCATGCTTTTACAAACCACATGGTAAACTGGTTTGACAGAAAGTGAGCTTTCAGGAGGCCGGGCAATACAGAGAGGCCTTGGATGACATTAGGTTTCACTGCAGGGCGCTCTGCCTGTCCACGTTGGAATATTTTGCATGCACACCATATTTTGCATATTCAAATATGGTGTTTCAATGCAAACAAGAACTTTTATGCTGAGCAAAATGCACATTTAGTTATTATTGATATATTATATATGAGTTTTGATATTGTATTTGTGTATGAAACAACTGCCCGCATATCCTTTTAAAACCAATTTACGTGTTGTACATTTACATTCTTCAATCTAAAATAAACATTTCTTATCGTAGTTCCTTCTGAGAGGACATTCTTATCAGGTAATTCAACCCAGTCTCACGAAAATACGTGACACTGTCACGTCACGTCATTTAATCTATTCATTCGTGATCTGGGACACGCAATTTCAGTTTTTTCGTGCGAAAAAAACACAAATTTCAAACTCATTTTAAAAAGAGATGAAGCAGCTACCTTTTTTCCGTCGTGGTTTGCTTACAGAGCAGCGCACCTGCATTAAATATACCCGTGAATTGTCACAATTTCTCAGAATTAAAGGTGAAAGTAGAAACGGGTGGCCAAAAGCTGTCATATTGTTCAAAATTTGTGCTTTTGGCACGAAAAAATTGAAATTACGTGCCCCAGATCACGAATGAAGAGATTAAATGACGTGACAGTGTCACGTATTTCCGTGAGACTGGGTTGGGTAATTAGGTCTCTAGAAAAGCAACTCATGGGCTTGGAGATTTACTTTCTGTAAACGATAAGACAGCTTGATTGATGTTTTTGTTTTTATTTTTGATTTATTAGGATTATATCAACAATGCTCAGATTGACAGCACAAAGGAAGTTTCAAAGGCTTAAGTAAATTATCCAAGGACTATAATATAGTCATTTATTATTTGTCCATCTCCTCACCATATTGATCGTTTTTCACAAATGTCAATTATGTAGACGACCCCATCTGTATTTAAGCTTCAGTTTTGTTCTATCTTTTTCAGTTATTATCCTTGGGGGGGGGGGGGGCATGTCCCCCCAAACTCACTGGCAAGGTTAAATCAACTTCTTGCCACGGGTGAAAAACAATCAACAATATGGAAGAAGGCAAACATAGTTTAAGTATCGAAGCACTTTGATTTCGAAATGTGATACTGTTGTAAAAGCTTTACATCTAATAAAAATATAAATTGTAAGAAAATAAATGACTCACTTTGGATCTCATTATAATGGCTACTCTGCACTCCAGTTCCTAAATGTGGCCTCAGGCTCAGTACTAAGAGCAGCTTCTGCACATGGCCGCCAGCGGGCAAAAAGCTATGATCACGTTTGATGAAATAGTGTTCATCCTTGATCAGGACTAACGTTACATTATCAGGTGATCCAGATGTCAGGTATAACCCCTGCACCTCTACAATAAGAACACACAAGGAACTATAAACATTTAAATCATACTATTTTGAGGGCATGTTGTCGTTTTGTCATCAGAAAGGGAACGGAACCTCTAGTAACCCTGTTGAAAGGGCACCACATCACATTTAAAATCCTTTAGGAAACCAGCCCAATTCTCAAACATAGGGACCCCTCTACAACACTGCACTGGACTCAATCCACTGGAGGTGTATCCATGAGGGGCCCCTCTTTGGGGCCACTCATTCATTTTCTCCCCTGTAGAAGTAGTCCCCTACAGCATCCCATGTTCCCTACTGGAGAAAATTAGTGTAAGGTGTAGCGTCCTCATTCTGGATATCATCCACTCTAGAGGGCTCTTTACATGTGAAGAGCCAACAGGGCCATTTCTTTGGTTCCTGCCCCTCCAGGGGCCTCTTTCAGGGGCCCACTCTTTTACCACGCTTTTTCATTCCAGCATTGAATGGGAATTTTGTATCTATCCCTGTTTTGATTGACTAGCTTAGTTGTTCTCAGCCTGAGTCTAGCAGATTTTATCTGATGAACTACAAAAAAATTAAAAGGTCCGTACAGTTAAATTCCAATCTGTCAGTGCAGTGGCGCCCCCAAGGGGTGGTCTGGGGGAGCTTGCCCCCCTGACACAGGCGCTGCCCCTGGGAAACGCATATGCTAGTATGCAGGAGATACCTCTGTCTGTGTTAAACATCAGGTAATATTCATTTTCATCAATTCTGAATGTTTTCATAATACGGTAGTTTAAGTCAAATAACAAGAAAATGAAATGTTTTGGTCCTTATAATCAATATTCTCCTTCAGATTAAAGCTGTATATATGTTTATTTTTGAGGGTAAGGACAACTAGTTTATTTGAAGAACAATTAATCACATTTACAGAAACTCTCAGAGATAGGATCTCTAACTTTTCCAATGTCCTGTTGTCACCTGACATGCTTAATGTTCCTATGCAACCAAAATAAGGCTTATTATTCAGCATTCATTCATTCACCAGACCTTTTTTTTATCAACCACTTGCAAGCACCCAATCCCAATGTTGCCACTGATAAATGTGCAAGAATTAAACTTGGTTTTCCATACAAATTTCCTACCTGCAATGACTTATTTCCTCTCCGTATCTGCTCAATTCAAGAGCCCCTTGCAGAATAGGCCTACCAGGGTAAAAATTGAAGGATTACTGTCGCGTTAGTCGCACAAATCATCAGGTTGATTTCTGATGTAGGATCAGTAGTTCTAATTAGTGAAGCTCCAGTTTGATGCTGAAAAGCAAAAAACAAAAATCCTTTTCCATGATATGAGGTTACGGTTAGAGGTGAGAGAGGTCAAAAAACTGTGTGGCTCCACGCTTGTTAGCTAACACAACAAAGTTCCTCTCACACTTCAAAATAAAGTAATTTAATGTGTGCATACACCAAAAATAATGCAAGTCAATTTCAAAATAAAATCGAATATATTCAAAATGACCACAATTGACAATATTATATTATTTCACTTATAAAAATCAAAACATTATCAGAAAATATGAACTTAAATAAAGCAAATAGGCACTAGGGCTCCTACAACTGATATTCCTAACTGGTTAATCAGGCTTGTTTTCTGTGTGTTTTGAAAACATGTGCATAACCCCAGGGTGCTACAGGGGTTAACTATCTCTGTCTACAGGGAAGACTGCAGCCGTTGAGGTTTGAACCCAAAGCCTCTTGCTAGGAGAGATAACCCCCTCACCATTAGACGAGCCTGGCCCTTGAAGAACCGCACTAGCGGATTGGATGGATTGGAACTCTAAATATGTCAGGACGTCTCTGACCAATATCTGTGTATAAGTCGAACATGATAATAAGAAGGAAACTGAATCTCGTTTTTATTGGGTCGTGCAAAGTTGTGTAACGGCATTTTCGAGGTATGACAACAATGCAATGACTTGGTCATCATTGGAGCTACAGTAGAGCTGAAGGCTTATGTGCACTTAGAGCTTAACAGGACCGTTTAAAAGTTTAACAACAAGATTACTTTTGTCAGTTGAAAATGTTCCTGTCGGGACTTATAAAGCGTCTGTGAAAATTTGTAGATAAAGTGAGTCGACTACTTAAGACTGATCGGACCGGTGGAGAACACAAGTCCCAGACCAATGACGTCATTGTCCTGCCGAGGTTGCAGAAATCCTGAGTTTGATGAGTTAACGGAATATGGCCAGGCTGATAAAAACGAACATGACATTTTTAAGACCAGTATGGCTGTGGAGAGTCCCTTTTATGGCGCAATCAGGAATTCCTGTGTGTCAGCAGGATATCTTCCCAGTGCAGCATAACGTATATGCAAACTCGGCGGCCCGTTTCAACAGCCCTCGTTTCTTAAAGCATAGGGCCGCATGGCTTTACATCAGAGACCCTGTATATGTAAACACAGCCGCCGATGTAGCCCTCCTCATCCGCCGACACAGCTCTCTCCCACTCCTCCACCTCCGTGGCGGTCACACAACTCCACAAGACCTTCTTCCTCCATGAGCTTCAGCTGCCGCTCCAAACACGCTTTGTAAAGCACGTTGTCCCGGTTGCTTCTGGTGGTCATACAAACGAGGCCGCCTAGGGGAGAGAAGTCGGAGCGATAGTCAAGTGTCTTCTAACGGGCCAGGCTTTGGAGGGTGGTTTGAGGGGCATCAAAGGTCTCACCTGGTTTGGTGGCCTTACACAGCTCTTTGGCAATACAAGCTGGAACCTGACCATCGCTAAGCGCTCCAACAATTATCACCACATCAAATGTGCCTGCTGGACAAAGTGGTGTAGTTACCGTTCTATTACATGTAGTGGTAAGAGGGAGACACGTTTTTCACAATAACTACAATAAAAACTGGTACATTGGTGATTATAGAATTTTTCAATCACATGATTGAAACCCTTCGATGGAACAATGCAATGTAAGATTCTGAGAGGTTTATATAAATTGTATTATTGGTTGTTCCATTTGTTCCAGGAAGTACAACATTGGCTATCTTATATCTATAATAATAATATCTATACTAGGAGGGAATGCACATCTTTCATGTGAACAGATACACATGTCTTATGCAAACCGTTACCCCATGTCACCGGTAGCTGGTCTTCTCCCAGCATGCATTGCCTGACGTCTTCGTAGAGCCCCGTGTTTTTGGCCAGCTGGAGCATACCCTTGCTTCCGTCGAGGCCAACGAGACGTCCAAACCCGTGCTTCTTCATCTGCCAGAAGAAGGGCCACGCTTAACAGTTTCCAAATACTATGACGGCAGATATTAAAAGCAGTCGGTTCACACCAGCCCAGGTTAGTTCTCACCTCTGCAGCCACCAACCCGGTCCCACACGCAACGTCCAGCACCAACGCCGCCCCCCGCTCCCCGGGGAAGTGGACGGAGACCAGGTCGGCTGCTAGAAAGGGCGCACGGTAGTCCAGGACAGACACATCCTGTCGGTTCATCCACAGGAGGAGTTATGTATAAGACGGATACATTTATATTGAGTTGAGCCTAATATAGCTAGCACCTGGAATATACTTAAATAGCAATATTGTATACAAATGTATCTGAACGTGCAAAAAGCAATGTTTGACCGTATTGCAACTTATATTTTTTGTTTTCACGCTGTTTAAGATTTAATTTGAATCATGATGATTTGTATTAGAACATGAGTGTAACATGGCCCATGCCACACTCCACCTAGGGGTTTTTCCTGGGCTCCTTCAAACATAAAAGACCTTGGTGCTGACAAGCACCCTGACACCATGTTAATATGGTGAAGGTGCTCTGCTGACATGCAGGAAATCTCTGCATGTCAGCTGTGTGTGTGTGTGTGCGTGTGCGTGTGTGTGTGTGTGTGTGTGTGTGTGTGTGTGCTGTGTGTGTGTGCGTGTGTGTGTGTGTGTGCGTGTGCGTGTGCGTGTGTGTGTGTGTGTGTGTGTGTGCGTGTGCGTGTGCGTGTGTGTGTGCGTGCGCGTGTGCGTGTGTTGACGGTTGGATTAAAGGTTACCACCTGGACACGCCCACTTGTGATGTCAGAAGAGGCAGATTTCAAAACGTCTTGTAACGCTAGCTAATCAAGCTCGGTATAATATGTCACCTTTAACCTTTGCCCACCGGGCCAGGTGAGGCTGCTCAAACCAGCCATCCCCATTCCCCACACACACTCCCACAACGAGTTTGCAACTTTTTTCAAACCAGAAGCCTGACCTTACCTTGTCATAGTTCTCTGACCACGTGTTGTAGAATTCCACCTTTTCTGCTGGTGAGAGGTTCATGTGAGCTGATAGAATAACGTCTTTCACATTGTCCAACGTCCTCGTCTCAGAAGACATTTTGAATCAACCTATGTACAGAAAGGTACACAAATTATTTTGATTTCAGCTCACTAAATAACTATATTTATAACCGTTTATACCACAGCAGATCAGTGCGCTTCATCAAATCAAACTATCGACCGGGTTCACCGCGGGAAATATTCTAATTCCAGCTGATTAATTGATAGAAACAATCAGTATTCATTATTGCTTATTGCTTCTTTTTTTTCATAGTGTAATATGAAATCCTAACTCCCACCAACGTTAGTTTAACCAGTGTAGGTAGGCCGTATACGTATACAGCGTCTATCGTACTTACGTCAGCTGGTCTCTCTTATAGCCTTGACGTTTATGTTCCTCAGACTACACAGCAAGGCTACTGAAGGGTTTACACACCGCGGTGGACTTAGGTAAAGTTATGGTAGGACGTTGGACGTTATGGAGTTGGGTATTCAACGGACATTCAGCCGGATTCAGCGGCTTCTTGTCCCTTAGTTTCCCGCAGTGTGGCAGCAGAGGATTGGTTTCACTTAGGGACCGTCAATCAATTACAGTTTGACACAAAATCGTTGTTATTTACATTACCTTCGTGCTGACTTGGTCATATAAAAAATATATATCTGATACAATAATGTAACTGAATTGGTCTCATCTAGCACACCTATTTTGATTGCTTTTGTGTATTAACGTAAATATTTGACCGAAGAATAAATGCATAATTATATTTTTCCCATGTCATGACACACCTTTTTTAAAATCATTTAATGCTTTAGTGCTCTATTTTATATTAATATTTAATTGTAAAATTGTTAGTGACCCATATCAGCTGGAACCAGGGGAGAGGAGGTTGTGACTCACAGCCGGAACCAGGGGGAAGGAGGTGTTCGTGACCCACATCTGGAACCAGGGGGTAGGAGTGACCCAGCTGGAACCAGGGGGTAGGAGGTGCTAGTGATCCAGCTGGGACCACGGGGAAAGAGGTGTTAGTGACCCATATCAGCTGGAACCAGAGGGAAAGAGGTGCTAGTGACCCATATCAGCTGGAGCTAGGGAGAAGGAAGAGCTAGTGACCCATATCAGCTGTTGCCTGCTGATGAGGATGGAACGGTACTATTACATTAAATATGGCTTAATCTCCCTCTGATGTTCAAGATATTTGGTAAGTATTCAGTAGGTATTTTATTTTATAGATGTCAAAAAGATATACATTATTGTAACAATATTTTCCTATTCCAAAACCTATGTTAAGTCCATTATGTCATGTCTACACCGCACTGCACATAAAATAAAGAATAAATAGTATTTAAACATGACACGCCAGCATAGCTTGTTGTCCCTGGTGAACATGCGCACTGCGCGGAGATGCAGTTCTGTTTCTCGCCTGTAGGTAGACCAAACCAACCAAAACAGCTAAGCTAACTGTAGCTACTCTTGTTGTCTTTTAACCTCTTCATCCTTTCCATTAATACGCAATAAAACCAGATAGCCGTGGAATACTTTATTTGCGTGAGGCAATTATGGCGATTTGCCATGTCTGCAACTTTTTATATTATTTATTTTGGTCTGTTTTTGTTGCACAGCTGGAAAACTAACGCTAGCTAGCTAACTTTTCAACACACTGTACGAGTCCCATCGTCTCCACCATCACAATTTAACTACAGGATTTATTAATTTTCCAGAGGACCAGCCCGTTATTAAGTCATTGCGAAGGTAAACTATGGATGTGTAAACATGTAATCTGTTCTGCACAGTTTAATGGTACGCTACACATGCCAATCTGTCCCATGTCACGTTCATCTTTCACACGCATGTAATAAGTATGCCAAGTGTGAGACAATCTTCTTTTCCTAGTGTCATTTTGTAACCTAATGTGTAATAGATGGTTCTTGTATCCCCAAAAGTTATACACTCGAATACAACTTTTTTTTATTAGCGTTCGTGTTTTGGGCAATATGCAGCAATGTGCAAAACAAATATCTTTTAATGAAGTGAATAATGTCTGTTTCTTATTTTACAGTCCGTTTTCGTTCGATTCCTGGTGTCCCTTCTAACTTCAGACCGCCAAGATGTCTATACTGGGCTTAAAAAAGAAACAACCAAAGACCTTTAAAGTCAAAGTCATCACCATGGATGCTGAAATGGAATTCAGCTGCGAGGTATTGGTAATCACCTTCAGTAAAGCGACTTATTCCCAATTGTTTTGATTTCTTGCAGTTGGGCAGTTGGGTGTAGTTAACCCCTTTCTTGGCAGGCTTCGCGCTAAGGTCATGTTTTGAGGGCCTGATTCTGTGAATAAATCTGTTGAACCAATACCAATCAGCTATCTTTGTCATAGTTTTCATGGGGATTATACATGGTGTAAGACATGGCAGAGGTTACGGCCTATTCACCTTTTTCAAACACAGTCCTCTCCATGCATTCATAGTGAAATTCAAACTACATCCAGAGACCTGTCATATTAGCTATATGTTTTCTGTATTGATCATTCACCTCATGAAGTTGGGTCTACAAGCTAATGTTAACTTGCACTGCAGGATGTGAATATAGCTTACTTTTGATGACATGACAGTTTGCAGTTGTATCACAACAGTTTGGTTATGGATACAAACCTTCTCAGAAAGAGCGATGGCCAATTTTTGAAGTGGAACAGTGAAAAGAACCTCAGAAACGATCCCAACAACACACAAACTGCCATTCACTGTTTTTAACTTCACCTCTGGCTCCGTTGAAGAGGACCTGCCCCCTATGTAGAATTAAAGGGGTCATTCTAAGGGGATTATGCTCTATTTAAAACATACTTTTGAATATTATATTCATATTCAAGTTGATAGTCGACCAAGCCGATCAATCCAGAACTATTATTATTTCATTTGAATTACAGCCTCAATAATGTAGGATACACTTAACCCGTAGAAATTGCCTGTTCCAGTGATCTGCCTTATAGGATGAAGTGTGTGTGCGTGCGTGTGCGTGTGTGACCATTGGATATGTTTTAGTGGTTTAAAAATGAACATAATTCAAACTGTACGACTAGCATTTCACTTGACCTCCTCCACACAGAGAGTCAGAGCCAGGTGTTTTTCTGTCTCCCCTGCAGGTCAAGTGGAAGGGGAAGGACCTGTTTGATTTGGTGTGCAGGACGGTTGGTCTGCGGGAGACCTGGTTCTTTGGCCTCCGCTACACCGTGAAGGACACGTACGCCTGGCTGAAGCCTGAGAAGAGGGTGAGCATGCATCACTTAGTAAAGATTAATTTATTTAATGCTCTTGAATGTGTCAATTTAGAAAAGCTGCATACATTGATTTCTAAATACCCAAAGGCAGGAAATGAACTAAAAACAGGGCAATGCCGCCATTCGGTCCATCCATATCCCGCTTACTGAAGCTAAGCCAATCTGCTGCATAGGTTGACTGAGACCGCTCACAAACACTGCAGAAGATATACAACATACACAACATACAAGTGTATGTGTGGGGAAATGGAGGACCCATAAGCAGATTACCAGTCCCCAGTTCACCTGGTGGGCTTGTCTCTTATTGTTGTATGTTTTTGATAATGCAGGTCCTCGATCAGGAAGTTCCCAAGGACTCGCCGATAACCTTTAGTTTCTTGGCTAAGTTCTTCCCAGAAAAAGTGGAAGAAGAATTGGTCCAGGAGATTACACAGCACCTCTTCTTCCTTCAGGTGAGCATGCAACTGCTTTTGCTCTTTGTAAACCAACGACTATGGAACAGGGTTATTTACATCTGCATTCAGGTCAGGTTTACCTTTCACAGATGGTTCTTAACTAATGTTGCAATTACAGTTCGTGTTAGTTCAAGTATCAAGTTTTCATCAACAATACTTTACAAAATGGAGGTGTTAAAGGTGTTCTCTATTGCTATTATGAATTAATATCAGGTGTTGGGTTTTTAGCGAAGGAGAGGGCACTCACGTTTCAATCATTCCTCAGCTTTACTTTTGAGTGAGCTAAAGACAAAGCCCTTTATTCAAACTGGAGCCCATACCCTTTATAGGCTAGCATTACCTCTTAAAACTCCTTCAACATAAGATTAGCTTAATTTATTTTGGTCACACTCTGCAGAGTTTCACCCCACAGTAAGACATTGACATGACTGTTAGCATCTAGGCTAGACAACAGGTGGAAATGCAGCGTTAAAGTGTTTTTCCCTTGTTCACTTTGACTTGCACATAACGTTTGATAGGTGAAGAAACAGATTTTGGATGAAGAGATCTTCTGCTCTCCCGAAGCCTCTGTTCTGCTGGCGTCCTACGCTGTCCAAGCTAAGGTAAGTAGCTCCTACTGAAGCAAAGGAGACATTCTGGAATCCTTTCCCGCTCTGCACTATCAGATATCATTGAGGCATCAAGTGCTTTAGGTCTGTTTTGGTTGTTTTGGAGTGTCTCTGTAACCATTTTCCCAAATCTCTTTTCTTTCTTTTCAATTAACGCAGTATGGGGATTATGACCCAAACTTCCACAAGCCTGGGTTCTTAGCCCAAGATGAGCTGTTGCCTCAAAGGGTAAGTGTCTGTCTGTCTTGTCTGTCTTGTCTTGTCTGTCGCTCTCGCTCTCGCTCTCTCGCCCTCGCTCTCTCGCCCTAGCCTAGTATAAACCTGTCTGCCTTCCCCAGGTTCTGATGCAGTACCAAATGACAGCAGAGATGTGGGAGGAGAAGATCACTGCATGGTATGCAGAGCACAGAGGTATCGCCAGGTACAACATCATCATCCTAATCTCCCCTGTACAGAAGCTGTTAAACTATTACTCTAGCCCTAGGCGTATCACTGCCAACATGGCAAACGAGACGCGTTGCTGTAAATGCAAACTAAACAAAGACTTCGCAAGCGTACCTCTTTCTGTAAACCAACAGTGAGCATTAAAGCCCACATGGCTGTCGGTTCATGTGTGTTCATGTGGGACTATTCCATCCATTGTGTTAATGAGGTTTGATTTAGTCACTACATGCATATTAGTTTATCAAGTGGTCATAAATAAGGAAAATGATTTCTGTCAAATGAGGTCAGACTCTTCGACTTTGCTCACCGATCATGGCCCAGAGTCTTGTTCTTATTGTTGTGCTTTTGTTTGGACCCCTGCAGAGATGAAGCTGAGATGGACTACCTCAAGATTGCCCAGGACCTTGAGATGTACGGCATCAGCTACTTTTCCATAACCGTAAGTCTTGATTATTCCAACTCAAACACTGCTGCTGTGTCTTCTTTCCTAGATTCCTTGGAATTTTTCTTTTGGGATGCTTCCTTTGTTCTCAAATACATGTTGTACGCCGAAAGGGGACACCTAGCAGAATAAAACTGCAATCCATCTAATCTTAACAAAAAAATCCTGACCAGAAGTCAATTAGGTATTTCATCGCTGGCTATGAAAATATGTTGCTCGCCAAGAAGGTGAAATTATTTAGTCTGTTTATGCCAACGTGCTTATTTTTATGCGAGTGAAGTGTGGAAGTACAGAAAAAGTGTTTCCATTTAAATCACCCGACCAAGGCCTAAAAATCAACTTTGCATTTCTTGGATCCATTAAAAAACCTCCTCACAGATACACAGCCAATCAGTACATGTGTTGATTACCTGCTTGCTTCCTGTTTTTGTCCAAATGACCAATGACAGCAAAACAAGAGAGACACAGACCTGCTGCTGGGTGTGGACGCCCAAGGTCTCCACATTTACAGCCCAAACAGCAAGCTGAACCCCAACAAGTCCTTTCCCTGGAGCGACATCCGCAACATATCCTACAGCGAGAAGGAGGTGGGGACTGGGCTGTGTATTAATGCTTACTTCCTGGTGGTGCACCCTGATGTTTCATGATCTTGACTAGCTGTGGTAGGCCAATAGAGGGCGCTATAGAACCGCCTTCCTGGGTGGGAAATTATTTTAGATTTTCTTTTGAAAAAATATAATTCAAATGAGTTTGCGTTTTATTTTAAATTCCTTGTGGCTTGTATATTACCCGTAAGCCGTTTCTACCGTTATTTCCACAATCCAGTTCACTATTAAACCCCTGGACAAGAAGAAAGACGTGTTCAAGTTTTACTCTTCCCAGCTGCGTGTCAACAAACTGGTGAGTTCGGTTCCTCATCGACCAGATGGAATTTCTCCCAAAAATGCTTAATGGATGAGGGGAGACATCTAAGGGCTCTCGTCCGGGACTCTTCCAGATCCTGCAGCTGTGCATCGGCAACCATGACCTGTTCATGAGGAGGAGGAAGGTGGACTCCATCGAAGTGCAGCAGATGAAGGCTCAGGCCAAAGAAGAGAAGGCCCGCAAGAAGGTCTGCTTTTAAGACATGGGCCTAACACCCCCCCCCACCAGCAGCCCATTCCCCTCTGCAGATCAGTGTGGCCTTGATCCCACCGAAACGATTGGACCATTCGGTGCTCAGGGAGTTATGTCCTGACCAAAAGGAAGGCTACAGTCTGCCGAACTTACAAAAAAGATTGGGGCGCCTAAGAAGGTTGTAGCGAACTAAGGGGCAATTTAAAAAGTTTGGTCTGAAAATAGACTAACCAACAACGGTGAAAGAAAAAGGCATGGCTCAAGATTTATTTATTATATTTCATATTTTGAAATCAATTCCTCTCCAGCCACGGCCAGACTGATGTATTGATTTAAAGTTCAAGCTGTGCTCTGCAGTCCTGCTGAGGTCCACCATGAAAAAGGACCCTTTAGATGAAGTGAACCTATTGAAGTAAGATTAATGGAATGCAATGGAAACACACCTGCTGCGTCATGTTCTCTGTGGATTTAGTTGTGATACTTTTATATCCAAAACAAACGAATCGAGACAAAAAACAGCATCAATATTCACTGCACCAAAGTAGGCCACGCCCCCTGCGCTCCAATTGGTTCGGAGTCCTCCCAGAAGTCTCTGATAAAACTACCAAACGCATGAATTAATCCAAGTACTTCAACACTAACAGAATGGTTTATTCGTTTGTCTGCATATTTAAATTGAACTTAGTTTCAACCCCTTCGCTGGCTCTCTCTCTCTCTCTCTCTCTCTCCTCTCTCTCTCTCTCTCTCTCTCTCTCTCTCTCTCTCTCTCTCTCTCTCTCTCTCTCTCTCTCTCTCTCTCTCTCTCTCTCTCTCTCTCTCTCTCTCACCCCCCCCCAGGTGGAGCGGCAAATCCTGGCCCGGGAGAAGCAGATGAGGGAGGAGGCGGAGCGAGCCAAAGAGGAGATGGAGAGGAGACTCTTTCAGCTCCAAGACGAAGCACGATTGGCCAATGAGGCGCTGGTGAGGGCGGGACTCCCTTGAAAAAAATTCTATCCCACAAACGTTCTTTACATTGCACGCGCCACGTCTGCGACCCAAGATTTGATCCATTTACAAAAATGGTCAATGGTGAAACCGCTGCCTCAGCTTTGGTAGCTGGCATGACCTATTAAAGCAGCTCAAGCTAGTTCTCTATTTAAAAATCATGTCAACACAGGAGGTGTCTGCTGGAATACTGTGTTCGGAGTGCTCCCCTGGAAGTCGGTTGTTAAAGCGCTGTAACTGTAACGAACCCCAACCGTTACCATGAATACAGCCGCGGATTTATCTGGGTTTGTAGTTATAATGCGTAAACGTTAGTCTGCCCTTTTAACCACAATGAGGCGTTGCCTCCCCCAGCTGCGGTCGGAGGAGGCAGCCGACCTGCTGGCGGAGAAGGCCCAGATAGCGGAGGAGGAGGCCAAGCTGCTGGCCCACAAGGCGGCCGACTCGGAGCAGGAGAGGCAGCGGCTGGAGGTGACGGCCATGAAGACCAAGGAGGAGAAGAGGCTGATGGAGCAGAAGATGAGGGAGGCGGAGCAGCTGGCCGTCAAGCTGGTGGAGCAGTCGGAGCGGAGGTCTGCAGCGGCGCCACTTACTGTATTGTTTCCCCCGGAGCAACTTTATTCACACATTTCCTGTAACAAAGCTAAAACGTACTCGGGAAGCATCATAAAGGTAGTCATGAGTTATTTTGTACATTCCAGGGTGCTAGTCAACAGCCAACATGTTAATGTCATGTTATGTTCCTCTTACTGGTGTGCAGGTTAAAGGAAGCTAGTTTAGTAGTTACCTTTCTAACTGGTGTGCAGGGTTAAAGGCTAGTCAGGCAGTTCCTCAACAGGTGCTAGTCAACAGCCAACATGTTAATGTCATGTTATGTTCCTCTTACTGGTGTGCAGGTTAAAGGAAGCTAGTTTAGTAGTTACCTTTCTAACTGGTGTGCAGGTTAAAGGAAGCTAGTTAGTGTAGTTACCTCTCTAACTGGTGTGCAGGTTAAAGGAAGCTAGTTAGTGTAGTTACCTCTCTAACTGGTGTGCAGGTTAAAGGAAGCTAGTTAGTGTAGTTACCTCTCTAACTGGTGTGCAGGTTAAAGGAAGCGGATCACCTGAAGCAGGACCTGACTGAGGCCAAAGACGCGGAGCGCCGAGCCAAGCAGAAGCTCCTGGAGATCACCAAGACCACATACCCGGTACACACAAGTTCATACCCTGGTGTTTTATCACTCCGACAAATGTGACGTTTTAGGGTTTAAAAAAGACGTCAGTACATTGCGTTTGCACTCATTTGATGTCACGCTTCTAGTCCAGCCCTGGGTCTGGGTTCCTCCTCCCATCTTGATAATAGATTGTGCTTTGCAGCTCATTGCGGCCTACTCCACGCCACCTCCTCCCCCGCCACCCCCTCCCCCCGAGGCTGCGGAGGCCGGCTGCGATGCTGCCTCCATGCGTCTGGACTTCAAGGACTCAGACATGAAGCGGCTGTCCATGGAGATTGAGAGGGAGAGGTAGGACCCCCCCCCCCTGCTGTGTGCAGCCCTTCGGGGTCTCTCCTCTCGTTTGTGATGTTTGTGATGTTTTTAGTTGATGTTTGTGATGTTTTTAGTTTTTCCCTAACCCAAAATTCCGTCTCCTCACCCTGCGCTCCCTCTGTGTCTCCCTGTCTCACTCCGAGGTCTGCCTGGTACTCTGTTAACTGATGTCGGGACACTTTCTTCTCTCTTTTCCCCTTCTTGGTTTTTACTTGTTCCCTTTTTTTTTACTAATTCCCCCGTCTCTCTCCTCTGCAGTCGCTGTTGCTCACTCCTTCACTCTCTCTTTCCCCCTTTTCATCTCTCACTTGATACCAACCTGCTCCTTCTCCTCCTCCCCCCCCCCCTGCTCTCTCTCCCCCAGGCTGGAGTACATGGAGAAGAGTAAGCACCTACAGGACCAGCTGAAGGAGCTGAAGACGGAGATCGAGTCTCTGAAGCTGGAGGAGCAGCAGCAGCAGCAGCAGCAGGCCAGCCTCTACAGCCTGCGGGGGGATGTCCGCCAGTACGCCCAGCCTCACTACGCCCCCCACAGCAACGTGAGTATGCCCAGCACGCCGGGTTAACCCTACTACGGGGTTCAGTGCGTCTCCACGTGGTGACCAAGAGACGCCCCTCTTGTCAGAGCCTCCTGCATTTATAATGGCGCATAACGTGCTCACATGGGGGCAGCACAGAGCTTTCCAACCCAAATCTCAATCCCGTAACGGTCTAGACCGAGTGCTCCAATGAACAAATGTGGAAATAGTGTGTAAAAAAATATAAAATGTAGTGCTGAAAAACGGCATGCTAGGTCACAATCACTGAAAACAATGTTTAGATTTATTTGGATGTGATAGTAGTATTCTTACGCCTGGCTTTCGAAAACAAAACATTACGCCTGGTTCCTGCTCGACCAATCAGAGATGAGTCGACACAAACCACTGCAGTGACGGGTGACACGCTATATAGTGATAGCTATAGAGATAGAGATATGGTTATGTAGAGATATTGTTATAAGATCATGATGAGTGTCTCTTATGCATGTTAAAATGAAATGAAGGGTCAAGTTACCTGCTTTTAACATTTTGTTTCTATTGAGATTTGTTGCTGGTAAAAATCAATCAATCAACTTGAAACATGAAAATGTATATATTTGTATATGTATATTTTTATAAATGTTCCTATAAGTAATGAAATGTAACCTGAATACTAAAGTGAGTGTTTCTGTCCAGCGGAACTCGGCGTACATGTCTCAGATGGCGTTCTTTGAAGAGGTGTGATCCGCAGCCCGCCGTCTCCTCCACTGCTCTGTTTACTATCCACACTTATCTTTCATGTTTTTGCTACTTTGTGATTTTACCTTCGGTCATAAGACACTTTCACACAGAAGACATGAGTGACCTGTTCCCCACCAAGAGACTCTCCACCCCCCCCCCCCCCCCCCCACATTTTCTACACTAAAGGTCTTTGTAATGCAAGGACTACCAACGCATGACTTCTCGGTGCGCCCCGTCCGAGAGCGCAAACCCACAGTGATGTGCGTGGATGGATTGAGGTTTGTTGGAATTTGATTTGTTTTTCTGTGCGAGTTTTTTATTTTTTTTAATAAGGGATGTTATTTGGTGAGTGATTTTTCTTTTTTTTTTAAATGTCACCAGATTTTCATTAAGGCCCTAGCAGTCTCTGGCTTTTTTTTTAAAGACCCAAACCAGCTCAGGCCAGCTCACTGAAGTCAACATAAACCTGTAAGACTCAAAATGAAATGGGTTATCAGTCATCAAAGCTGAACCATGAAAACAATGTCCATCCTCGAGATCAGGAGACCGGTGCCTGGGCATTCCCAATGTCCCTCCTGGAGATTGGGAGACTAGTGCCTGGGCATTCCCAAAGTCCATTCTGGAGATCAGGAGCCCAGTGCCTGGATATTCCCAATGTCCAACCTGGAGATCAGTGCCTGGGCATTCCCAATGTCCCTCCTGGAGATCAGTGCCTTGGCATTCCCAATGTCCCTCCTCAAGATCCATGCCTGGGCATTCCCAATGTCCCTCCTGGAGATCAGTGCCTTGGCATTCCTTATGTGCTGTTTGCAGAGGACTGAGACCCGGTGCTGCCCGCTGCGTTTGGCTGAAGACCTCCTTCTGGGACTAAATGACTCGCCTTCTTAGTCGGAAAGTTCCATATCTGTTATCTGTCCACATGCTGCGAGCGCACAGCTTGGACATGTCAGAAAGGGATCACATGGTCGGTGACATCAGAGACTGCCCTGATCAGTATTGGAACATGTCCGGTCTCTTTTTTGGACTTGCATCTGTTGTAGGAAGTACACCACGTGCCCACACCATTTCTAGTGCCTTATCATGCTTTTCACGAGTTTGATATTTACAAGCTCTTTGCCATTTCAAACCTTTAGCTGTGTAACTGTAGACTGTCGATGTGCCTTGAGTTTTCTGTTTTTAGTTTTTAACTACGCATTTGTGTTACTGTGGTCTTATTTAAAATACTATACCTATGCGCTTTGGTGGTAATATTGGATTTGAGGTGTTGAAGATTAACTGCCCTGATTAAGTTTCACTACAGATTAATGTTTTAATTTGCCCCTGTGTTGTGGGTGTGTTCCTCTCAGGTTTAGTAAGATGACAGCGGTTTTAGGATACCTGACATGTTCTGCCCACTGTTAACGTCTCTGTTCATCTGAGGCAGAAAAACTTTGAGTTCAACCCAAGTTCTTTATTTAAGTTATTGCAGTTGACATCATCCCATGTTGTTTTATGAGTCCTTCATGTGTTCCATGAGATATGCAGACTGCAGCCTTCATCAGTCTGTTAGGTATTGGATCTATGGGAATATGAACTAAGCAATGTCACGGTTTTGCTTAGTCTGTCTACGGCTCGTATCTATCTTTTTATTTTTTTTACTGTTTTTTTTTTTTCCCCCATCATTCTGTAAAGTATTTCATATCTCTATGTTGCAGAACATATTCTTAAAGAAATTGAAGTGTATATTTGATTACACAACATTTTCAAACCATCATTTTGAAATGGAAAACGCGTTCTTCCGTGGTTGTATTTCTTGTGATTGCCTCATAACCTATAGTATTTGTGTATTTCTAAAATGCAGCTTTCTTGAAAACCTTGTTTCAGTTTTTTGCTGCAATATTTCAATACAGTGCCTTTTTATAGTAAAAATGGTAATTTGAGTTTAAAACATGACTGTATGCCTACATTAATAATAGCAGAAGCTTATTTGGTTCCTCAAACATAATGTAAATTATATTTGGAAAAACATATTTCAGAACAAAATCTGCTGAGATTTCTTCGCTCTTGTTTCCAACCAAAGCACTTTTCTAGACCTCAAGCTCTTTTCTAGACATCAGGCGCTTTTGTTGACCCTCACATACCCATTCGACGTGCACAAGTTTTTTTTATTACGATTTGAATTGAACACAGGTTAACCATTTAAAATATGCAGATGTGAACTGGCGAAATTGGGTTGAAAATATGACATAGCATCAATTAGCTTTGTCTAATGGAGTCTGTTGACCCTCAACCACCCTTTAAACACTGGCCTGGTGTTAATGAGCCCTCTGAGGCCACTCTGAGATTGGAGCATGCTAGTCTCGGCCTTCTGTTGACCCTTATTAAACTTCAATACACCCGTTGCTCCTTTCCCTACCAGGAGCAGACTCATTCCTAGGGTTCTGAGCCTGTGTTGTTCCTACTAGCCCCTGTAAAAAGAGCAGACTCATTCCTGGGGTTCTGAGCCTGTGTTGTTCCGACTGGTCCCTCTAAAAGGGGCGTGGTCGGAGATAACCTGCTGGATGCTCACCTTCTGCCGTCGCTTGTCGGGTTATCACTTAATCAACACTTGGAGCGACTGCACAGCGATGCATTCAATAAAGATCGGGAGAGTCTCAATGTGAAAACTATCTAAATGGGGACCCTGTGGATTGAGTCACTGGGTCCATCGTAAATTCTGTGGTATCCTTTGTGTCGGCAGGCCTTAGGTTTGTCTCCAAGCAGCTGTCTTGTATGATCATCTTTCCAGCAAGGAGTCTGGGGCCTTCGGAAAAAAATGAAACTCCTCAGTCTTACGACAGTCTCCGAAAGTGACTCATAAACAACTGAGTTTTTGGGTACTTGAATACAATCGAATAATGCTTGCTTTATGAACTGGAACCTCCATGGAGGGAACAGAGACTCGTGTTGCGAACGTCCTCTTAGTCATTTGTGGAGAGCAGATCGGGTCACTCCTGCCTGTTTTCCTCCATCAGTCCCCTTGCTACAAGCTGCAGGGCCACCAATGTGCTGCGTTATATTAATCTCCAGGGATGAACATTGCCTTTTTTTCCACTTGAGGTGGAAGCCTAATGAGTTGGAACCTAAACGAGTTTGCCTCGGCTGCGCTTGCATGGATTGCGGACGTTCACAGCAGCCATAGGCACCGGGAGAGATCTCTCATGAATGCCCTTAAACAACTTTAAAGAACTTAATTCGGGAACAAATTATAACATCAAAAGCAAGTGTAATTTGGTTGGCTCCACTTGGTCTGCATGGTCGTGCAGTCAATCATGTCCATGATGAACGGTGCAGGCGGTGGGACGATAGCCGGGTGCGTATGTTGGATTATCCAATAAGTAACCCTGCATGTGTTGGGGAAGTAACCAGATGCTTCACAGGCCACATCATACAACTAACACTACACATCACACTGACCCCATGAGTGAGAAGCCTGGAGACGCAGCATCAAAAGGTGCATGACCCCTTGGTTACGAGATCTTGTGGGGCCAAACAGGCAGCAGCCGTGTCAGAGAACTATGTTTGGGAGGGGGTGTGTGTGTGTGTGTGTGTGTGTGTGTGTGTGTGTGTGTGTGTGTGTGTGTGTGTGTGTGTGTGTGTGTGTGTGTGTGTGTGTGTGTGTGTGTGTGTGTGTGTGTGTGTTTAAATATCGGCAACTCTCGGGACCATGCAGAGTATGGTGCACGAGAATTGTGAACTCCTATAACTTCGCCTACCGTCTGGTTATTCCCGTGCTGATCGCCACATAATTAAAATAATACTTTTTCCATTCATATTTTTCATCACAAAATGGCTGTTTTTTTTTTGGAGCAGGGTTTAGAGGGGGCTGAGGATTTTCAGGGGGAGCTTAAGCCCCCGCTAGTCACCAACAGCTAGACTGGACAATGTGGTTCCTAGGCAGAGTGTTCAGTATGTTATTGTCTGGCTTACTGATCTAGAACAATGTGCCAAAGCGGGTGAAGTTAGTTCTTTATTAGTTTGTTCGACACTACACCTGTAAGATGAGTAGAGATACCAGTGGGATATTTGATATCTGATTCAGCCAAACCTGTTTTCCTTCATTTTCTTTTCCTTCTGCAGATTCCTAATCCAAAGTGTTTTCCTGTTCCTTTACTGTACCTACAAAATCAATCTATCTTTGAAACACTGGTCTTGCAGCGGAAAGAGGAGTGTTGGTGTCTAGGTCTAGACCGAACACTGCACATTTCCACTTTGTCCAAATTAAACCGCAATATTCTGACAGAGGTTGAACATTTCCAAATGTTCTATTAAAAGACAAAATGCTACTTAACATCTTCTAAAGAATATATGATAGGTGTGTGTGTGTGTGTGTGTGTGTGTGTGTGTGTGTGTGTGTGTGTGTGTGTGTGTGTGTGTGTGTGTGTGTGTGTGTGTGTGTGTGTGTGATCTGTGTCTGTGTGTGTGTGTGTGTGTGTGTGTGTGTGTGTGTGTGTGTGTGTGCGATCATACCAAGCGCATGCATCCAAGGGTACAGCAGCGGTGGATGTGTGCTGGTGGAGGCCTGTGCCCGGGTGATAACCCCGGTGGAGCCCGGGACGGTGTCTCCCCGGGCCGGCAGGGCGGCTGCTATCAGTCTGAGCAGACAGGCGCAGCGGCGCCGTCCCGCCACCAGGACACACAGCGTGGCACAGACACGCTCTGGATAATCCAGGGCTGCTCTGGGGACACAGAAGAACGGGCTGGGACGGGCTGACGTCCTGGCTCGATGTGGGCCCTGGGTTCACTCCGGTTCTCCTCGTTGCAGCCTGCTTCAAGTCATCCAGGTTATTTAGGATCAAGAATTACAAGAAAGGATTTGAATGAAGTGGCCGCAGGGGAGATTAAACAGCCATCATTTGAGACGGCTATGAAGTACCAGAACCTCAGTCAGCTATGAGGGAGACACTGTGAGGATTCCCGGGGTTCACTGGCCTCCGTCTGTGTGTCACCATCCTCATTTCTGACCATTAAGGGCTTCTCCTCCCTGATTGTTTGGGGAATCCGTCCTGCCGCACTACAACCTCCCAAAAGTGTTAGAACACAGAAGGTAGGAAAAGAGGGTGAATTGATCCTTTTATTTCTGTGTCTGTGTATGTTTGGTTTATCTTTCTGGTCATGTCTGCTCTCCCCCAGAACCCATCTGGAGATGGCGTCCAACAGGAGCAGGAGGAGGTGGAGGAGAACGTTGACTGATGATGTGTGTCGAGCTCCTCTGGCTGTGTCACTGCGTGAGGAGTGTGCCTGGGAAGGTCTGTTGGTTTAAAAGTGGTCAAGTGTCTGTCTGTCTGTCTGTCTGTCTGTCTGACACAGTCAATCCCTCAGATCAGGCCTGCTGTCCATGGGGGGGGGGGGGGGGGGGGCGCTTCACTGGCTCCAACAGGCTGTCAGAATCCGTTGGAGTGTGCTGAATAAGAGACAACCCCCCAAGCCGCTCTGAAACGTCCTGCCCCCCTCCCTGCCTTATTCAGGGCCGATAGACATCGAGTTTGGATGAGTGACGGACGGTTCCCCTCAGAGGGGAAAGAGGGGTCCCTTCATTCCATGAAGGGACCGTGTTTCTGTGCGTGGAGATTGGGAGGATGCTGCAGGATATTGATAACATTCATTTCTGCTTGTGATGACAAACCGCTAGAATGAGCCCCATAGAACCACTGGTTTCTCAGACGGCGTTAGGGAAGCTTTAGCCGTCCATTAAATACCTCATCCCATTTAGCACGAGAAATTTTCCATATCTGTTGGAGACAAGAGGGTTAGTCAGATGTACTCCCCTGCTGCTCTTCTGATTCAATAGAAAGAATGAATGAAGACATGACGTCACTGGCCAGAGGTCTTCAGGAGTTCAACTTTAAAACCTCTAAACATTAAACCTGCACTGTTTCACTGCATCACATCATCGTAAGGGAACCCTCGAGCGGGCGCCCAGCAAAATGCTCAAATAGAAATGACTTCTATTTTTACATGTGCTGACGCGTCCCTCAATGAATAACAATAAAAAAAGAAACTGGTTTCAAAGAAATTACTTTATATTTTATAGTAGTTATACATGATAGATGATAGACGGTACATCTCTGTACCGTCTATCATCCGGCCCCAGTGGTGTGAGGAGGGCCCTGGCCCCAGTGGTGTGAGGAGGGCCCTGGCCCCAGTGGTGTGAGGAGGGCCCTGGCCTCAGTGGTGTGAGGAGGGCCCTGGCCCCAGTGGTGTGAGGAGGGCCCTGGCCCCAGTGGTGTGAGGAGGGCCCTGGCCCCAGTGGTGTGAGGAGGGCCCTGGCCCCAGTGGTGTGAGGAGGGCCCTGGTGCGGCCTCAGTGGTGTGAGGAGGGCCCTGGCCCCAGTGGTGTGAGGAGGGCCCCGGCCCCAGTGGTGTGAGGAGGGCCCTGGCCCCAGTGGTGTGAGGAGGGCCCTGGTGCGGCCTCAGTGGTGTGAGGAGGCCCTGGTGCGGCCTCAATACGTGTGTAGGAGGGGCCCTGGCCCCAGTGGTGTGAGGAGGGCCCTGGCCCCAGTGGTGTGAGGAGGGCCCCGGCCCCAGTGGTGTGAGGAGGGCCCTGGCCCCAGTGGTGTGAGGAGGGCCCTGGCCCCAGTGGTGTGAGGAGGGCCCTGGTGCGGCCTCAGTGGTGTGAGGAGGGCCCTGGTGCGGCCTCAGTGGTGTGAGGAGGGCCCTGGCCCCAGTGGTGTGAGGAGGGCCCTGGCCCCAGTGGTGTGAGGAGGGCCCTGGCCCCAGTGGTGTGAGGAGGGCCCTGGCCCCAGTGGTGTGAGGAGGGCCCTGGCCCCAGTGGTGTGAGGAGGGCCCTGGTGCGGCCTCAGTGGTGTGAGGAGGGCCCTGGTGCGGCCTCAGTGGTGTGAGGAGGGCCCCGGTTCCGGCCCTGGTTCCGGCCCCAGGCTGGGAGGAGGGCCCATTCATTAAAATCGTTGTGCTCTTAAGTATAGATCATATCAGTGCCACTTTAACCCTAGTTCGGAGAGGTGAGGGACGCACCAGCACCCCCAGCACTAGGAGACATTAAGGGGTCTCGCCTCCTTCTATTGGTGGAGATTCAGCTGAGAAACATTCAGAACATGACTCTGAGACCAGATGCTCACAAACTGCCATACCTGTTGTGATGAGAGAAGGACCTCAAACTCCCCATAGACTCATCCCCCTGGACTCACTCTGCACACAATAATTGCACTAATCCTCTGTAATGTAAATACCGTGTATTTAGAGTGTATCTTTAACTTATCTGTTTATACAAGATACTGTAATTTTTATAATATCGCACATTTTACTTTTTAAAGTACTTTTATCGTAAAACTTTGTATAGATTTATAGATTTTTTATATTTAACGGTTCATACTTATTATTATTATAATATATACCTTACCTTTTTACTTTTTATTTTATAACGTTTATAACGTTATTTTATAGTTCACCTGCTTTGGCAATGCAAATGTATATTTCTCATGCCAATAAAGCTTTTTTGAATTGAAATTGAATTGTATCTTCATTTAAGAGAGAGAGAGAGCGAGTGTATCTTCATTTAAGAGAGAGTGTATCTTCATTTAAGATAGCGAGTGTATCTTCATTCAAGAGAGAGTGTATCTTTATTCAAGAGAGATGCCCTATGTTGTGGGTGCTGTCTTGTACTGTAATATATTGTATTATACTGTCCTGTGCTGTGGTACTGTCTTGTACTGTACTATATTGTATTATACTGTCCTGTGTTGTGGTACTGTCTTGTACTGTACTATATAGTATTATACGGTCCTTTGTTGTGGGTGCTGTCTTGTACTGTACTATATAGTATTATACTGTCCTATGTTGTGGGTGCTGTCTTGTACTGTACTATATAGTATTATACTGTCCTATGTTGTGGGTGCTGTCTTGTACTGTACTATATAGTATTATACAGTCCTATGTTGTGGGTGCTGTCTTGTACTGTATTATATAGTATTATACTGTCCTGTGTTGTGGTACTGTCTTGTACTGTACTATATAGTATTATACTGTCCTATGTTGTGGGTGCTGTCTTGTACTGTACTATATTGTATTATACAGTCCTATGTTGCCGGTCCTGTCTTGTGACCTCTTTATGAATCCACCAGTGTTGTGCAGTATTAACCCTGCAGCAGCTAATCATTTATTTACATGATTTAAAAATGAAAATGAGCGGGATCAAAGGAGTACTGCAGCTAAATATAAAGCTCAGCAGGTAGAGAATAAGGTACGGATGGCAGCGGTTGAGCTCCACCAGCGAACACAAACCGCTGAGAGACCCCACGCTGAAGTCCCAGTGGGTTGCTCTACTCAGACGATGATTTATTAGGTTGGAAATGTTCCTCCTCTCATACTCCTCTCATGTTTCCTGTGTTTCTGTAATGGCTGTAGACCGGTCGAGAGCAGGTCTGCTCTGCAGCCAGCTGAGCTGGTGTCAGAGCTGATGACCATCAGCCCTGGAGACCACCAGGCTGTGGCCTCGCTCCTCTCCTCCCAGTGCACCCAGTCCACCTCCAGTCACACTTTTGTTAAAGTCCTGCAGTTTGTGAAGCCACCCTCATTGGATTAATCTCCATCGAGGAGGATCTCACCCACAGAAAGGAACACCTGGCTTCCTGCTGGACCAACAATCCATGAGTAGATGGCATGGTTAAGAAGTGATGACTCCATGAGGAGATGGCAGGGTTAAACAGTGATGACTCCATGAGGAGATGGCAGGGTTAAACAGTGATGACTCCATGAGGAGAGGTTCTGGTCTATGAAGACCAGAACCTCTCCTGATCTGCTACCTCCCAATGGCAGAGGGGCTCACAGACAAGCCCCCATCTCAGTGACCCCCCCCCCTACACGCACGCACCCACACACGCACACCCACGCACGTGCACACGCACATGCACGCCCTGCTGTTCCTGCACAACCAACACCTTTTACAATCATGTCAACAAACCATGTGTTCATCAATATAGCTTCACATTCATGCCCAAGTGAAGCTATATTGATGATACTTCTAGAGCACATGCTTCATATCCGCTTCGCAGCCGCCAGCCGTCTCAATGCTCAATGCAGCCTCCTTTAGGATCATCCTTCAGGAGCTTAGGGTGTAAATAGTGTTCTGCTTTTGGTTCTATGCACCAACCTCACCGTGACAATCTCCTTGTACATGCAAATTGAACTTGGCAATATATTGATTCTGATTCTGTATTTGTGTATTCAGTGTGTATTCATGATGCATTCTAAATCTATGTGTGCGTGGGTGCGTGTGTGAACGTGTGCGTGTGTTTGTGTGCCACGGTGCACGTGTGAATGTGTGCATATTTGCGTGCGTGTGAATGTGTGTGTTTTTTGCTATTCCTAAATGTCTTGGGTCCTATCTTCCTGGGAGGTGTGTGTGTCTGTGCTCGGTGCGTGGGTGCATATCTCTCTATTCTTGTGATGTGAGTCCAGCCATGTTAATACTGTTTTCTATTTCCATTCTCGCTCTATTTATATCTATATGGATTTTTTTCACTCTTTCCATCTCACTTTCTCAGTCTTTAACATAAAGATAAGCAAACATTCACTAACACACACAAACACCCTCCCCCCACACACACACACACGGAAAGACACACATTTACACAGACACACATACACAAACACACATAAACACAAACACACACGCAATTACACAAATAAACATACACACAAACATACAGGCACACATTCTCAAACACACACTAACACACATACATACACACACACAGTACATATACAGATACACATGCACATACACACACACATACACACACACACACACACACAGACACCAGTTTACTAGCACACACACATGTACAGGCACAAATTCTCTAACACACACACGGACACACATACACTTACACACATACCCATATGCATATATAAACACACACACAACACACACATTCACTAACACACACACACACACACACACACACACACACACACACACACACACACACACACACACACACACACACACACACACACGTACAGGCACACATTCTCAGAAATACACACACACATACACACACACACGTACAGGCACACATTCTCAAAAACACACACACATACACACACACACAAACACACAAACACGTACAGGCACACATTATTTAACACATACAAACATATACACAGACACACACACATTCACTATGACACACACACACTTACAGGCACACATTCTCTAACACACACACACACACACACACACACATACACACACACACTCATAAATACACAAATTCACTATGACAGACACACACTTACAGGCACACATTCTCTAACACACACCCACACACACACACACACACAAACACGTAAAGGCACACATTCTCTAACACACACACACACACACACACACACACACACACACACACACACACACACACACACACACACACACACACACACACACACACACACACACACACACACACACACACACAGGGGCTCTCTGGAGGATTGTGCCGTCGTGTGTCGTGGCCTACTTACTTTGTTGGTCATGTGATGGTGTCCAAGGTGATTAAATGGAAGAGGCACAGGTTCCCACATTCTTTGGAGAGGGTAGTACAGGTCCCAGAATGCCTTTGGGTACCTCTCTGTGTCGTCATGCGTCAAGAGAACATTTCTGACGGCAAATAGCAAACATCACCTCCAGCACGTCAGGCATGTGTGTGTGTGTGTGTGTGTGTGTGTGTGTGTGTGTGTGTGTGTGTGTGTGTGTGTGTGTGTGTGTGTGTGTGTGTGTGTGTGTGTGTGTGTGTGTGTGTGTGTGTGTGTGTGTGTGTGTGTGTGTGTGTGTGTGTGCGTCCGTGTGTGTGTGTGTGTGTGTCTGTGTGTGTGTATATGTGTGTCTCAGTGTTTTCATACCCAGCAAAACACAGCCGATCCCTAAAGACAGAAACACAAAGTTTGACCTTCTTCCGTCTGCAGGAGATAAAGAAGGTAAGATAAGAATCTGAAGACATCTTCATCCTTTCTACATACAAAAAGTGAAAAATACACGCTGAATCTCTTCAACACTATTATTATTTGCTGGATTTTCCACATCCTATTAGCGACAATTCATGTGTTCTTATGTTACATCGTACACACATCAGAAAGTTTGGTTCAGCTAATTGGCTTCAAATTGTCCTTATCACAGAAGATACAGAATAAACACATCTGCTTGTCTGGTAGCCAGTTTCAGACCTTAAAACAGAAGCCTTATTTCAGTATTTGATTAAGTAAGATATATAGGAAGTAACGTTGATTACTGGTGGATTGGGGAACGTGCAGGGCTGATCAGGGATGTGGTTTTGATTCTTGGATGCCCTGATGTTTTGCCCCTAATTCTGTACACCATATCTGCTCAGCTGTGGATGTTAACCCTAGAAAGTGTGAATAATTAATAATGCAAATCATATTCTAAACCCCATACAAAACACCCTGAATACATTTCTCTTTTGTCTTTGCTCGTCTCTTGGAAGAGATTTAAAAGCGTGTTGGAGGGGCTTTTTATTTTGGTGGGCTTGCAGAGCGCTGTCATTGTTTGATCGGGAGCACTCCTCCATATTAAGTCTGCCCTTCATCCCCAGCTTCTCCTCCAACCACGACGCGGAAATCACATTATGCCTTCGACACACACACACACACCCAGACACACAAACTCGCACGCACACACACACACAGACACACACACCCAGACACACCCACTCACAAACCCACTCACAGAAACACTGAGACACAAACACTGTGTGTGCCGAGGCACACACATTCACAAGACCCACACACTAACCACTGGTGGTGGTTAGTGAGGTCCCCCCTTCACTGTAAGCATCTGTGAGTGTCTAGAAAAGCGCTATATGAATTCAATCCATTACTAACAAGTCAACCTGCCTTCACATTCTCAACCTTGAATATCTAACTTTCAGAGACTGTGGACCTGATTAAGGCCCCAGCTTTAAGAAAATGTCACTGTCATTATGCCCATTATACCCCCCTTGTATTGCCATCTGTCTGTGGATTGGTAATTCTCTCTCTCTCTCTCTCTCTCTCTCTCTCTCTCTCTCTCTCTCTCTCTCTCTCTCTCTCTCTCTCTCTCTCTCTCTCTCTCTCTCTCTCTCTCTCTCTCTCTCTCTCTCTCTCTCTCTCTCTCTCTCTCTCTCTCTCTCCTCTCTCTTCTCCGTCTCTCTTCTCTCTCTCTCTCTCCCTCTCTCTGCTCCCTCGCGTTCCATCCCATCTGAATATTGAGTGTGAAATCTCTTTTGACTTTTCTTAATGTCTGCTGTGTTCTGCATGCTCCTTTTTATTATTTATCACCTCTCTTTGTGTCCACCTTCTCTTTCATTTCATGGCTTTCCCCACTCCCTTTTTCTCACAGCCCTCCAAACCACTGCTGTCTTCTTGTATCTTCAACAAAACAATATTAGTTTTGATGGAAAACGTTTGCAGAAGCTTGGGTTTTTCTTCCAAGCAACGCAGACTACATATCCCACAATCTGTTGCATCTTACTGAAAGAGCATCATCTTGTACCGCAAAGAAAACATCCGACATGTCGATCAATATTAATCTTCATAAAACATTTGCTTGTGGATGCCTTGTATGTTAAAACGATCAAACACTTCAACTTAAAAACAACACATTGAACAGTAGATCACTCTTAGGACCACCTTCTCAAGAAATGTAATATCTTTCACACATTGGATGTGTTTTGGGTCGTTGTATAGATTAGTTTGCATTTGGAATCCATGTTATTCTCTGTTTGTGTACAAAGTGACGCAAAGCTCTGATGAAACACACACAGTTCTCTCTCAAAGGCCCCCTCTCCCCTGATATAAAATCAATGATGTTAGATTCCAGACACACACACGCACATACACACGTACGCACATGCACACGTACGCCCACACGCCCACACACTGTTTAACCAAGCAGTGTTGATGGGACCGTACCAGCGTCTCAATTTG
>OLKM01000981.1:95000-117500 GCA_900291075.1 Melanogrammus aeglefinus | reverse complement strand
TGTGTTGTGTCTCTGTGTGTTTGTGTGTCTGTGTGTGTGTCTGTGTTGGTGCATCCCTGCCTGTGTGTGTGTATATGTGTGTGTGTGTGTGTGTGGTGATGGTGCATTCCCGCCTGTGTGTGTTTGTGTGTGTATGTGTGTGAGTGTGCGTGTGTAGTTGTGTGGTGGTCGCGGTGCATTCCTGCCTGTATGTGTGTTTGTGTGTGTGTGTGTATGCGTGTGTGTGTGGGTTTGTGTGTTTGGTTGTTTGTGTGGTGTTGGTGCATTCGTGCCTTTGTGTGTGTGTGTGCGGTGCATTTCTGCCTGTGTGTGTGGGTGTGTCTGTGTGTGTTTGTGTGTGTGTGTCTGTGTGTGTTTGTGTGTGTGTGTGTGTGTGTGTGTGTGTGTGTGTGTGTGTGTGTGTGTGTGTGTGTGTGTGTGTGTGTGTGTGTGTGTGTGTGTGTGTGTGTGTGTGTGTCTCTCTGTGTGTTGATATTTCCCATTTAACTTCAAACCACGGACCCCCAGGCCTGAGGCGCCCCCCCAGGCCTGCTGCAGTAGGTACTGCCCACCGAGTGTAATCTTTGTTGTGCTTAGGAAAAGTGGCTTCACGGTTCTAATGACCTTTATTGAGTTTATCTCACCTGCGGGAGCCCTCTCCTTTTACGGGCTAAAGAAACACTCTGGACTCACCGTCTAAGGATAATAAAGTTTAGCGATCGTTGCCATAGGTGTTAAAGGACCCCAGGGTAGCAGGGCGATGGTGACTGCCTCGCTGGGCCCTGGGTGGTGTGGATCGTTTATCAGAGATACTTAACGGGGAATCAGACATCGTTGGACAGCGGAGACGGTGAGAGCCTTTGGGGTGGTGGGGTCCTCACAATGAAATAAAAGATCAACTAATCATTTGTGTTCGCTATGTACTCTGCAGGGTTGGGATATTCATACACAGACTGTATGAAAATGTGTAGAAGTATCCAAATGTGTAAAACTTGATGAAAGACTGATCGACAACCCTTTTCAAGTTTAGTACAAAGCACATTGTTCTTGGCTAATAACTATCTTGTTGAGTTAAAAGTTGCTGGAGGCAAGATTAAAGACTTAAACGTGTAATTGCTAGAAAGTCCATAGCAATCTGTAAGCTATTAGTGAGCGTAAGCAACTGGTAGCCTGGATTCCTTTTTAATTTCATTTCCAACCGTAGTAATAAAGCATTATTTTTCACCGTCTTGTCCACGTTTATACAGCCTGCAGAAGAAGTCCATTCTCCGAACATTGTCGTTTCACCACAACAGACCCCCGTCCACAACATCTGCAGTCTCGTAGTGAGGTAGCCTAGTGTAGGTGTAGTCTAATAGTGACGTAGCCTAGTGTAGGTGTAGTCTAATAGTGACGTAGCCTAGTGTAGGTGTAGTCTAATAGTGACGTAGTCCAGTGTAGGTGTAGTCTAATAGTGACGTAGCCTACTGTAGGTGCAGTCTCATAGTGACGTAGTCCAGTGTAGGTGCAGTCTCATAGTGACGTAGCCCGGTGTAGGTGTAGTCTCATAGTGACGTAGCCTAGTGTAGGTGCAGTCTCATAGTGACGTAGTCCAGTGTAGGTGTAGTCTCATAGTGACGTAGCCCGGTGTAGGTGTAGTCAGATTCTCTTAGCAGTGGTCTTTTCCTTAGTCCTTCCCCTTGTTTCCACATGTTTCCTTGACCTCATTCGGTTTTTCATCGAGGTCAAGGGAAGAGGTTAGGAACACATGACGTGTGTGTGTGTGTGTGTGTGTGTGTGTGTGTGTGTGTGTGTGTGTGTGTGTGTGTGTGTGTGTGTGTGTGTGTGTGTGTGTGTGTGTGTGTGTGTGTGTGTGTGTGTGTGTGTGTGTGTGTGTGTGTGTGTGTGTGTGTGTGTTTGTTTGCTGTCTAAGCGTGTTTTCCCACCTGAATTTCTTTGAATGTGTCAAATATTTTCAACATAATTTTCCAAATGCTTAGAATTCAACTCAGGCCACTGGAGCCCACAGCCCTTAAATTAATTTTCGGAAGTTGTTTTTTTGTTTTGGTTTTTCATGTATTTATTTATCTCTCCCAGCTGCAGGCTCTTCATAAAGTTTCAAATTCATAAAGCTGTAGCGGGTGTGGAAGGCTGCCTTCAATCTCACATGCAATCCCTCCAATATGTGCACCCCAACAACCTGGATCACGCACACACACACACACACACACACACACACACACACACACACACACACACACACACACACACACACACACACACACACACACACACACACACACACACACACACACACACACAACACACACACACACACACACACAGACAAATATGCACACATGTACATGTTAGTAATGGGTCCTGTACCTTGCTGTATATCTGAGCCGTTGTATCCTCTTGTGGGAAGCAGCTGCCAGTCCCCCATCCCCCCGGGACGCCTCTGCATCTGTTCTTTACACCTGCCGCCCGACCACCAAACGGGCAGCCAATCTGGCTGGTGGTCTGCCACTCTCAGCAGTCTGTTCACGCTGCAAACAGAACCAAGGTGAGCAAAATGTGATGCAATCACTGTCTTCTGTGTGTGTGTTTGTGTGTTTGTGTCCGTGCATTGGTGCGTGTGTTTGTGCTTGTGTGTGGTGAAACACCTGTGTGTGTGTGTGTGTGTGTGTGTGTGTGTGTGTGTGTGTGTGTGTGTGTGTGTGTGTGTGTGTGTGTGTGTGTGTGTGTGTGTGTGTGTGTGTGTGTGTGTGTGTGTGTGTGTGTGTGTGTCTGTGTGTGTGTGTGTGTGTGTTTCCGCAATGCAGCCCACCATACGGATGTGTGTGTGTGTGCGTTTTGTTTCCCATCCGGATCCCATGGTTCCGTCGTTTTGACCTCATGAGCGATGACTCAACAAGCAGAGAAAACCATTCCACAGAGAAGTCAGCATTTTTTTTTTCATTCTGTGATCCAGTCTCAGTACACATGGGTCGTCTCTCGATGGATCACATGAGGACAAGAAGCACATTGGCTCTTCAGAATGGACGTGGAAGGGAAAGACGAGTGGACACTAATGTGCAACCTTTAATGACCTTCAGCATTCACATCCTTCATATCCATACCACCTAATCTGAACTCCTGTCATCATCTTGTTCTGCCTCGTGCCGTATTGATTATGCATAAAGCACCTGCGATGCGGCAATAGGAGGCAACAGCTTTTATATACTAATGAAAATGAGTTGGGATTGGTTCGATTTGTGGGCACGGTAAGACGGTGAAAGGATTTTAGTAATTTACATTACATTTAGGGCATTTAGAAGACGCTTTTATCCGAAGCGACTTACAATAAGTTTATTTTGCAGAAAATAGAGAAACAACAATACAGTATATCACTGTCGATACAGTAACGATGTTCATAGAACAAGTGTCAAGCACTTACAATCGCAAGGTTAGCCCATTCCAAATATTCAACAAAGATAGCTTGGATAAGATGCTACACGATGCTAAGTACTATTTTTAAGTGCCAGCATGTACAACCTACAGTAAGGGCATGCATTAAAGGCCAGGTTGGTCCACCAACATGGATGAGCGTTGAGCAAGGCTGCAGCACAGACCTGCCAGGGGCTCACCTGAACCCCGCAGGGTTCAGGTGTCTGGCTGGAGCTGGGGTTTGGGTGCAGCTGCACTTCTCACAGATTCTAATTCCCATAGAGTTTTACTGAAGTCTAAAATGTCTTTAACAAGATGCTTGAAGAAAAAGTGTATTCTGTTTAATTAAGGAATTTACCCTGAGAAAACCAAAATCCAAAGTATGAGACGCATGTCCAAAGTAAATAACCAAAAAAGAATTTGAACTAGAAATAAGAATTCTGTAAGTAACTTAAAGTTAAAAGACAGTGGAACAGCGTTGACTTCCACACATAATTATGTAGTACTGAAGTACCAGTGAATACAATCTCAGGGCTAGGACATTTTAGCAAATGGAAACTTTTATTGGCACTGAACGCTGCTAAAGAGGACAGGAAGATCTATGGGGACCTCATTAAAGACCAGCAGAAACAAATGCCAGTTTATGGGAGATTAACAAGGATGGATGACGACTTCAGATGAAAACAATAAAGAGGCTTCTGAAGTATTTACGATCACAGATGGATACCCAAGACATGAGCCAAAACAACAAAAGCAACAAGGAAGAACAGGAAAGTGTGCACTTTCGTTGATACAAACATGACTCAATATATTTCCACTGCAGTGTCAACAACCTTTTTAACACTCCCTAATACCAAATACGTTTGCACTGCTCTGGCCAATTTCCACATGCTGATGATGACACCAACATGTGATTGAACCTGTATATAGTGTAGTGGAGAATGTTTTGTTAAATTGGATGTCCATCCTTTGTTCTGGGCCAGGTATTAGACACAGAAGATGTGAAGCTAGTATAGTCAGTTGTCTCCCCGGTAGAAGTGTGATGCTCTGTATATGTGACGTGGGAGAAGACATGGGGCTCAGGTTGACGTAAATCCCCTTGACTGGGAACCACTGAATGCAGCCATTATTCTCATGAACAATAGAAATAAACCTGACTTTACGTGTCCTCATTTGCAGTCCAGGCTCACTGTTCATCCGCTCTGTCCTGTGGTTGGTAAAAGCCATCTGAAGATGGCTTTTACCAACCACAGGACAGAGCGAATGAACAGTGAGCCTCCACACAAGGCAAGGCCGTGCTCCAAGATTTGGTTTCACAGCAGGATATTCTGCTTGTTTCTGTTTGAATTTTTTATATTCTTTATTGTTACTATTCAACACAAAAGGGGTGAAACAAACATCTCTTTTGAACTAGCTTACATTTCATAATCTAAAATAAATAAATAAATTCTTCTTATTTAGTTTTGAAAAATAACACAGAAAGGGCGAATCAGGGGTCGGGTTTTACTAGCAGAAACTGATCTATCAGGGCATGGTGGATCACCTTCGTTCAGTGAAGACAACACAAACACAATGTTTGGTGTGAAGGCCATTCTCGTGTCTATCCCGGTACTGTAGCACGGCTGCTGTGTGTTTCCTTACCTCTGACTCATAAGCACTGACTGGCTGCTTTAATAAAGAAATATGCTTCACTCAGTCGCCACCGTCCTTACATTATGTATCTGCTGCTCTAATATCGAACGCATGCCGTGATTATTCAACTCCGCTCGCAAATTGCTTCGGGAAGGCGTCAAATGAATAAATGTAAAACGTATTGACCAGCCTTTTAAGCAGCTGGAGCTCTGATGCTTCCAACCCCAGTATCACATCCTGACTCCCTGTGTCTCTGAGAGCTGAACATGTCTGCGTCCACTGGGGACGAACCCTGCACCACCGCTCACACCCTGACTGCCTCTGAGAGCTGATAATGTCTATGTCCACTGCACCCTCTATCAACGGGAAGCAGCCTGATACCAGCTATCACTACCCGGACACTTTAATGTTTCATGCTATAGGGATTTATGCTTATGGGATTTATGCTCAATCATATTTTGGTAATGGTTAGGCTACCATGGCCGTTTCATACATAATGCCTGCTTATTTTTATTCACAGAATCATCCTGTGTGTGTGAATCTTATCTTGGGGGGAAGGGGGGAATGCCATTTCTTAACCTCCCTGATCACCGGTTTCACTGAAGGAAAAAGGCCTAATTTGTGCATCATGTATCTGTATCGCATTGGCCACACCGTTCACTGGGAAGCTAAGGTATTAGCTGTGTATATAGCTCACACACACAATCACTCACTCACACAGACACACACACTCACACTCACACACACACACACACACACACACACACACACACACACACACACACACACACACACACACACACACACACACACACACACACACACACACACACACACACACACACACACACACTCACAAACACCTGGAATGATTGATGATCTTATAACAAACACACACACACACACACACATGCACGCACACACACACACACACACACACACACACACACACACACAACACACACACACACACACACACACACACACACACACACACACACTCACACACACACACAACTAAGATGCCATCTAAGGACAATAAATACCCGCACAACCATACACACACACAGACTTCACCTGAGCTCAATTTCTGTGACAATGCACACTCACACACAAACACAGTCACAAACACACACAAACTATGAACCAGCTTGAAAATCAATAAAAGTGTATTTTGTGTGCGTTTCTTTTATAATTGATAAATGACGCATTGGAAACTGTTTGGTGACATTGGAGGAAGAACCTACTGCTTGTGAACCTGCTGCTTACGGCACATTCTAACAAATATGTAATATGTAAGGCCCCATGAGAAACAGCAGCTCAGCCTAATAACATGGACCCTGTACTGCACGGAACCACACCCATGTGTGAACAGCAAAGCCAAACAAGCAGCCTGAAAATACGAAACAATTACCCTTCAACATTGATACTGTTCAGGGAAATGACAAGAAAATTTCCTCTGAGTTGGTTTCAAAAGGCCTCTTGTCCTAGGTTAATACCCAATTGTTCATAAAGCCATACAAGCTTCTGTTCATTATTGGTGTGATGTGTTGGATATTGGAATAGTCTCTGCTTGTCTGTTGTATAATGCAGCTGATCTATCCTGCGCTGGATTTGATTGTGATTGATATTCCCCATCTAAATGTCTAACAGGGCAAGCCTTGCTCCACACGTTGATCTTAAGTCACGTTACACATTCAAACTACCGCTGGTTGGTAGACGTCTTATTTAGAGTCTATGGAGAGATCCCTCCTCCTGTAATGGGAAATAAATGGTTTAATGGTGGGAACAGGAGGGGGCGACCACTGCCAGGGCCTTGGTGTGAGCGCTCCTTTATCGATCGGTTGTGGGGAGCTCACTGTCCCTCTGGTATCCTTTGATGGTCTCAATTCCCTTCGGTTTTCAATCACTGACTTCATTCCTTATTTGATCTTTCCTTTTCTAGATCCCTTGACCAGAGGGATCCAGATGGTTGACTCTTGCCCAACTGTAATTAGGAGATGGATGTCCCACCACTCCATGCAGCCTGAGGGAGAAGGAGCTGACTGTCATTGGCCCGAGGCCACCACAATCCTAGTTTGAAGATGTCATGCTGGGCTCTGCTAAATCCTCAAGTTCCTGTGTCAAAAGTCTTGCTCGACCGCATGCTTTCATTTGTCCAACATGTAAAAAGTATCACCAGATCTCCATTCTTTCATTTTTTTTGAAATATGATAAAATCATATCACTTTAATCTGCAGCGGACGCAGGGACATATTTATATAATCTAGACCTCATTCCATTTTTGGGTATATCCAACTCCACTACGAAAAGCTGCCAGCCTGTGCAAAATGCCACTCCTAGACTCTACACAGCACATTCTCCCCTCTCTCCATTAAATGCCAGGTCAGATTTGAAGTCGCTACTGCTTACCTTTAAACCCTGTATGGTTTCTACCTTCCCTACCATCAGGCTGGATGTCTAAACCCCCTGACAGCTGCAGTGATCAGCCTGGATGACTAGACCCCTGACAGCTAAGGTTTGCTCACTAGCCAGCAGCCGGTCACGATTGGACCCTTTTTAAATACATTTTTGTTTGACATAGTATTTCAAATATTGGCTGGCCATGTTACTTTTGATGTCAATACCTTTCCCTTGCCCTTTGGGGGCTAAGGTTTGTCCTTCATATATAGCCTGTATAGTCCTTTTAGGCTGTGACTGGGATAAAGGGCTATTAAAAAATGTACTTCACACCTGGCATTAGCATGCATATTGGGCAATCGGATTCGATTTTAACGCATACATATCCAGGTATAAATATAGTCAAGACGCATCAGAGATCGTATCTGTCAACCCACATCAGAAAGTGGTCTTGGACACATTCTCCCCACATCGAACAGGATGGGTAAATGCATCTGACTTCCCAGGTGTGAAGTGGCAATAGTCCCTATCAAACTTATCTCTGTCTGCACCACTAGATCTCTATTTCTTTCTTATCAATATCTATTCTCCCTTTTACCTGTGTGTTTCTGTTGTCGTCACCTTAAGGTTGAGCAGTATACTGGAGCTGAAGGGTTCTTGGTTGCTGCCCAATGTCCGCATGCTAGCTGTAGGCATCCCTTATGCCTCCTGACTGCTTCTTTATAATGATATGCTAACCATTTCACTGTCATTCACTCAGTTACAGAGTATGCTAAATCAGAGCTTCTAAAGGTACTGATCTTTGGACCCAAGAGGCTGTGTGTGTCTGTGGGATCCGACCGCACACTCAAGTTCTACTGTGCCAACGTGTCAGGCCATGGCCAACCTCCAACTGGATCACAACCCAATTTGGGTTGCGACACATCGCCCATGAAATGTGCTAAATGATGCACCTTGTGTGGTTCCACACGTCACCAGATCCACCAAAGCCCCGCCAGACCTCGTACCTGTGTAAGGAGATCCGAATAGGACCTCATTTAGGACGCTATGGTCAGTATCAGCTCAGCAAACGCCCTCCCTGCTGCCCGTCCATCTATCCATCTATTCCTTCTTGATCATTTTTATCTTCTCTCATCTCTCATCTCCAAATCTCCTTCCTCCTTCCCTATCTATATGAGATGACTGTAGCAGTGTGAGTATAGGGGGCTGCCATCCAACCAGACCTGCATTAAGCCTGGAAGGATCTCTGAGACCTGCAACTGGAAATAACTGCTGCACAAATCTTTTCAAATCCCCACAAAGCCAGGATCAATCGGACGTGCAGGCCTGCAGGAGCCACCTTTTTTTTTTCCTCTTCGTGACACTTGTCCCCAGGGGGCCGGTAGGGGACGGGTTCGGGGGCCCGGTCGGGGACGGGTTCAGGGGCCCGGTCGGGGTCGGGTTCAGGGGCCCGGTCTGGGACGGGCTCCGGGGCCCGGTCGGGGACGGGTTCAGGTGCCCGGTCGGGGACTGGTTCAGGGACCCGGTTCAGGGGCCCGGTCGGGGACTGGTTCAGGGACCCGGTTCAGGGGCCCGGTCGGGGACGGGTTCAGGGGCCCGGTCGGGGTCGGGTTCAGGGGCCTGGTTCAGGGGCCCGGTTCAGGGGCCCGGTCGGGGACGGGTTCAGGGGCCCGGTCGGGGACGGGCTCAGGGGCCCGGTCGGGGACGGGGACGGGCTAAGGGGCCCGGTCAGGGACAGGCTCCGGGGCCCAGTTCAGGGGCCCGGTCAGGGGCCCGGTCGGGTACGGGCTCAGGGGCCCGGTCGGGGACTGGCTCAGGGACCAGCACTGCAGCCCTCCTCGTGGGCGGGGTCCACAGCAGCAGCAGCGCTATTGGCTGCTGTGGTCGGCCGGGCAACTCCGTCCAATGGGACTTTAGCTAAGCTGAGTGAAATCAACCTATCCCTGCAATGCCATTGGGCAGCAAAGGAAGGCTGTAGTGGAAGGGTGCCAGGCAGTAGCACAGTGGAGTGTACGTTTCAGATGCTCTGAGCCACTTGGAACCGGCTGCATAAACTGTTACTACTGTTATTTATGGACTTAGAGGTGACTTTTAATTGTCTCTGTAGCCGTTGACATCAAATCAGCAGATGGCTCTCATAAGGGTCGGTGACATTCTGTGATCCTCTGTCTGGGTGGACGGTTAAAGTTAACTGTTAATTATTATTAAGATAACATGGTAATGAACACAGTGTACGTACCCAGGGGTAGCCTCCAGCCTCAGTACCGGCACAACACCGACACTGCATCCTTATTCCCAGTGGGGAAAGATTGAGCTGTAAGGATTACTTTCAAAACCCAGTTTTAATTATGAGAAATGCAGCAATTGTTAAAACGTAGCTCAGAACCCCCGTGGCTGCGACCGGATGAGGGCGGCGTCTCGCGGGACAGAGAGCAGACCGGGGATATTACATCATTAGCGTTAGAGTATACGGCGGAGCGGGGGGGGGGGGGGGGGCAGGGAGCGGCTATTGTAATCACGGGCCGCCGCTGAGGAGGAACTGCTCATCCCAGGATGATGTTAAGTCATGAAGATCAAAGGATGTTCACGGGTTAGCCGACATGCTAGGAGGAACGCTAGAGAGCTGCTGGGGTCTTCAGCTGGGGCCGCTGCTTAAATAGGGCGACCCATCAGTCCAGTTAAGCAGTTTAAAGTATAGTCAAAGAAAACATTCCTGGGGTATTATCGGGTGGAGGGAAGGATTGACCACATGTAGGCTGTGCTCAGTGTGTGTAAGATGTGATGTGGTGTACCTGTCATTTATTCATCTAACGTTGAATGCAAAAAAGACCCGTCACAGTTCAAGTTAATGGGGAAATTGTGATTGATTTGTCTTGATAAAAGGAAAATAATTCGTAACTAAATAAAAATAAATCGTTGTTTGGTTAGAATTTCAATGGCTGGTTCATCTCCATATTATTCAGGTCGGGTTTGGCGGTTCCATTAGTTAGAGAGTGGATAGAGGTGCAGTGTGCAGGGTTGATGGTGCTGGCAGAGAGGGGGGGGGCGTTGCACTGGGGGGGGGGACTTGGGCAGGTTGAAGCATTCTGGAAGAGCTGCAGAGGTCAAACATGAAGGGTGGCGCAGACATGGGAGGACCAATACCTGCATGGCCTTCTGGGAAAACCATCCTCCTGATGTTGTGAAGCATGAGTCCATTCTTAAGTCGTAGAAAGATTTTTCTACGGATTGACATTGTTTACTTAGCATGTATAATTAAGAGATAAACCTGATTATATTACTTCCTCTTTCTAACAGTTTTGCCTAATTTTCAGACGAGTCATGTGAAAGATTGTATTCCATTGACCTAGGGGCTTTGTGCTCATGAATTAGGATTTTCTGCGTTCAGACTGAGTGGGAATAGTAGCCTAGAAAGGTAGAACCTATAGGTTCTCTTTCATCTCTCTCATTCACTATCCATCCGTTTCCCTCTCTCCTCCCTCTCTCTAAAACACATCCCTCCGCTCACCACCCACCCACCTGTTTCATTCTCTACAACACGCGGAGAAAGCTCGCGCTCACCTCCACCCTCCTTCCTTGCCTGGAGCGCGTTCTGGTCCCGCCGTCACGGGAGAGGAGACACAGGTACAGCAGCGGGAGATCCTTCCCCTCCTGTCTCACTAAAGCTTCTTTATCGAGTGACGCTAGAGCGCCAAACCAACAACCTTCTTGCGTTCCACTCACGCGGAGCTTGTTGATCTCACCCCGCCTTGGTCCATCGGATCTGGGATTGATCCGGCGATTGATCGACTCTTCCTAAAGCGACGGGGGCTGCGGGAGAGAGACTGCGTGAAAGGGGGGGGGGGGTCGTCTGAATCACCAGGAGGGGATCAGGAGGATCTTTTACCGCTTATTAGATATGGCGACGTGAGATGAAGAAACCAATTGGAGACATGAACGCAGACCTGGGGAGATGAGCCGAGTCCACAGCGGGGAACACACTCACACAACCAGTTGAATCTGGTCTTTTTTGACTGACTAAAGTTGGACCCAGCGCTGTTGGACCGGCGGACATGTCGCTCTATTCTGGGAGAAGGTTCTTGGAGCAACTCCTCGAGACCATATGACGAATGTAGGAAACTGAGAAGATTGTGGCCGTCCAGCATCTCCAGCAACTCCGGCATCTCCAACATCTCCAGCATCTTCAGCTCATCACAACCCTCCTCGGTCCAGCCGTTGGATCGTTGGTTTCTTCTATTCCGGGGATCACTGTTCATCTGGAGGTAGGTGATCCTGATGCTGTTTTGGTTTGGACTCTTTCAGATCTCGTCTTCTCATTTCAAATGTCACAGGTGATTTTTTTTTTTTTACCGCACGAGCGGCATCTCGCGCTGTCGCGCCGCCCCGCGCGACGGCTGCCGCTCCTCTCCGCACGCGACGGACGCACCTGTTGTCACGCCGGAGGTACCAAGCGCTGTAGCCGGCCTGAAAGATCCTAACGCTGGTTCATCATTGGATGACCGCCAATCAAAGCCTTGTGAGATTGATTACCAGTAGTTAAAGGATCCTAATACGGCTGGTGTTGTGTGTCCGTCCGTGTGCTGCTCGGGCTCAGAGGCCTGCAGCTGGACGGTCCCACTCTGGTCTTCCCTTGCGATCAGATGATCAAATCGACTGACCGTTCTCCCGCGATCCGTGGTGTGATTCGGATGCTTTAACCCCTACTGGCCCGAATCCTTCAGCTGTCAGATCCTCCGGGGGCCACCGACCGTCGGCTCTTACCTAGCGTTAATGGACAGCGCGAGGTGTTGCTCAAGGGACTCGGTTCCGAACCAAACCGCATCGGCGGTCATTACGGCTTTGGCTTCAAGCAGCGCTCATTTGTTTCCCCTTTCGACCGAGTTTTAAACAGAACTTTATGATGGACCAGCGAATGCTTGGAATTCAGCCAGACCAAGGGCAAACACGTGCCCTCCTCTGAAACCCAGCGTCAAGCATGCGAGGTCGCTCCCAGTCCCAGTCCCAGTCCGAAACGGAACAATTCGAATTAGCCAAGATGTGGACGGGAGCAGAGAGATGCTGTCGGCAGGATAGACCGTTAAACCCGGGACTTGACCCTGGTTCCCCCCTGCTTGGAGTGGCAGGAGACGAGTTGCCGGTTTTCGTGGTTGTTAAGAAAAGCTCCGTAATGGGAACGCTGGTGGAGTCCAGTCTCCCCGGGTAAGATGCCTTTCCCCGGGTATGAGGACTTGTCAGTCAGAGGGGCATATGGTTAAAAGCCTCCGACTGTATGGCTCTTTATGTAACTGTAGGCCATCATTGAAATAGAAAGGGGGTTATTTTCGTCATTTTACCGGCAAATAGACAGGATTTATAAAGAAAAATCATCATCATCAAGAAATACAGCATCAAAATGCAAATATGATAAAAAGGTATTGATTTGCAAGTTCAAAGACATATTTGGGTTGTGTGCATCTGTTTTTGATTGTGTTGCTCCATGTGTGTTTGGTGTGCATCTGTTTGTGTGTGCTGCTCTCCGTGTAGGTGTGTGTTTGGTGTGTATCTTTGTTTGTATGTGAATCATTGTTTCTCTATCTCTGTCTCCCATGTGCGAGAGGAGAGTGTGAATCCCCACCCTGAGATGGAGTTTGTGTGTAGCTATGTTTTGTGAACCTTCTCTCTCTCTCTCTCTCTCTCTCTCTCTCTCTCTCTCTCTCTCTCTCTCTCTCTCTCTCTCTCTCTCTCTCTCTCTCTCTTCTCTCTCTCTCTCTTCTCTCTTCTCTCTCTCTCTCTCTCTCTCTCTCTCTCTCTCTCTCTCTCTCTCTCTCTCTCTCCTTGTGTGTGTGTGTGTCTGTGTGTGTGTGTATTTGTGTGTGTTTGTGCATGTGTGAGTGTGTGTGTGCCAGTGAGTCGAAGCGTGCGTACATGTGGGAGCGTGTGTGTATCTCAGCGTGTGTGCAGGGGTGCAGGGGTGTGTGTGCGTGCATACGTGCATGTGTGAGCGTGTGTGCGTGCATGTGTGTGTGTCCTCAGTGAAGTTCTGTGTTCAACCTCTTTTTCTACATTTTTGTAAAACTGCTTCTTCTTGAATATTGATTTTACAACAATATCACCTTTGACAATAATGTTATCTTTGAAACAATCTTCCGCATTATCCCCGGTTGAGGGGATCAGTTTTCCACTCCAAAAAAAACAACATTTCTAAATCAACAACAAGGGTCTATTGGTATTAGCCATCAGCCACCACCGTTTTCACTACTGCCTTTGAACACAAAAGCATTTTTCAAAATGAATCTCAAAGTTTAGCAGCTGGATAGAGGCGGAATAAAATACATAAAAGATGCACCTCGCTGAGGGACTGGCACCCTAGGGTGCTGCTGACCCATGGATCAAACACCCAGCCTCCTTAGATCTCACTTCTGTCTCTCTGCATGTGTGTCCCCTGTCTGTCTACCTGTCTGTCTCTCTGTGTTACCCCTGTCTGTCTACCTGTCTTTCTCTCTGCATGTGTTACCATTACACCTGGCGGTCTCTCTGTCTCTCTGCATGTGTTACCTTTACCCCTGTCGGTCACCTGTCTGCTTATGTCTGGATCCTGATGTGCCATTCTAGCCTCTTATCTATACTACCTGTCAACTGTATATCTACCTGTCTCCACCTGTCTACTGTATCTCTATACCTGTCTATCCGCATGGCTACGGTATCTCTTCTACATGTTTACATTTGAAGGCAGAGAGGGGAGAGAGAGGTGCAGACAAAGAGAGAGAGAGAAAGCGGTACTGACAGAGAGAGAGAGAGAGAGAGAGAGAGAGAGAGAGAGAGAGAGAGAGAGAGAGAGAGAGAGAGAGAGAGAGAGAGAGAGAGAGAGAGAGAGAGAGAGAGAGAGAGAGAGAGAGAGAGAGAGAGAGAGAGAGAGAGAGAGAGAGAGAGAGAGAGAGAGAGAGGTACAGACGGAGAGAGAGAGAGGTACAGGCAGAGAGAGAAGGAGGTGCAGAGAGAGAGAGAGAGGTACAGTCTGAGAGAGAGAGAGGGGTGTAGACAGAGAGAGAGAGAGGCACAGACAGAGAGAGAGAGGCACAGACAGAGAGGGAGAAGGAAGACGTGTGCAGGCGACTGGATGAGTGGGTGGTGTTTCTGCAGGACAATCGCAGAAGCAGATGGCTGATGAAATGCATTCTCATGCTAATATAATGCAGCATTAGCCCGATAAGACACATTCCATGTGTCTTAAGAAATTGTAATGGTTTGATTGCAAGATTCAAGAAGAGACTTCAATTCAGTCAATTGACAATGTTATGATTGAAGAGGATAGGTAGGAAAAATGATAAATTGTCTTTTAATACGGACACACATGTCTGTCTGTTTTAATTCATGTATAGTCCAATTTGTTGTGCGTGCATCTCAATGGAAACAGCTGGTTTAATCCCTGGTTGAAATGGATAACCTTCTGAATGGGCCCCTAAGGGCCCCTAAATGGAGTGACCTCTACACACAGGGCTCACAGAGAGGGGCCCCTTAATGGAGTGACCTCTACCTACACAGCTCACAGACAGGACCCCCTAAATGGCATGACCTCTACCAACACAGCTTGCAGAGAGGGGCCCCTAAATGGAGTGACCTCTACACACAGGGCTCACAGAGAGGGGCCCCTAAATGGACTGACCTCTACACACAGGGCTCACAGAGAGGGGCCCCTAAATGGAGTGACCTCTACCCACACAGCTCACAGACAGAGACGCCTAATGGCCTCAGCTGGAATACCGGCCCACACTTACTCATATTAGCATAGGAAAAGCTGTGGATCAACAACTGAGAAACGATGTTATAGGGATTTAACCAGTTGAATTTCATTGAGATGATCAATGATCTCTACTTCAAGGTGTGCATATACATATATGTAACACATACATGGCAATTAGTCTCTCTCTCTCTCTCTCTCTCTCTCTCTCTCTCTCTCTCTCTCTCTCTCTCTCTCTCTCTCTCTCTCTCTCTCTCTCTCTCTCTCTCTCTCTCTCTCTCTCTCTCTCTCTCTCTCTCTCTCTCTCTCTCTCTCTCTCTCTCTCTCTCTCTCTCTCTCTCTCTTCTCTCTCATGAAATGAAATGAAATACAGTGACTTTGTTCGCAGTGCTAATCAAATGTTCTTTCATTTTCCTGAATAATCCCATGTTTTTTTAAGTTTATTAGTGGCTCTCATCGCTACACTCTTGGTGTTTTCTGGCATCTCACAGCAACACAAATGGTGTCTGGCATGAGCTTGTACTTCTACAATGTGACTCGGTTGCGTCCTAATTCCTTAAAACTCTAAACACAAAACTGAAAAGAGTCATTTATGCCAAAACTCCACCAATCTCTTGCAAAATGAAACACTGAACTCAAAACCCTGTTCTCTCTTCTCAAACGGATTCTTTCCACCAAAACGATACACACAGCTATCATATGAATATCTCTCACAGAGCATCACTTGAACACTGGTGTTATTCTTTTAAAACACTGCCATGAAAATGCTGTTGTTTATATATGTTCAGGCTTCATGAGGCATTTATATTATTTATAGAGCCAAAGCGTGAACTCAGGTTTCATACTCCAACATTGATAGAGGTCTGAGGATACACAAAGGTTATAGTCAAACGGTGAACTGACAGTTGATGCTGCAACATTGGTATAGGTCTGAGAATACAGAAATGTTACCTATTTAGACAAAACTCACAGTAAAATGTAAAGCAATGCAGCAAGAAAATGTTTAGCCTGTCTTTCGGGGGACGTGATGAGAAGATCAGTTCACAAATACAGAAAGGAATTTATAGTTACTGTAACACAGTAAAATGCTCACTGAACTGACGGCAAAACACCAGTTTTCCTAGCCCCACAAAAATTGAACAGTTGACACGTCCATAGCTCCTGATGGGCCGGAGGACGTCCGCTAAAGTGCCATGTTCTCCAGCTCAGCAGCGCCTTTTTCTTCTTCTTTCACCTCTCTCTGTTCTCTCTGTTCTGCATGCTGCTCCAGCACACTAGAGGTCACCTGAGGCCTCTTTTAGGCTCTGAAACATGATGAAGGCTGCGTTGCATGGCGTTAATTGGGACATGCTACAGGTGATTTCACTGATTAGCGCCACACCTGTAGTGCCCGCCATCGACTCTTGGGCTCTGTTTGACGCAGCGTATCTTCTCCTGTGCAGAGGATTGTGGGGGCAGATTTTTAAAAAAGCATGCTGCTTTGTAAATATGTTAAATGTGTGCACGTCTGAGAAAATATTTTTGATCATGTTATTTATACCTAAATGACATCAGTCCCACATTGAGGTTGTTTAAACGATGAAATAGATTCTATAAAGGTCTCCTACATACCCTTCCCTTATCATGCTACCGTTGAACGCACACTGGACAGCCTTTCCAAGCCTTTTTTCCAAGCCTTTTTCAAGCATATATGCCCAAGTCCTCTATAAGATATGGGGGGTACCCAGAAATTTGTTCCTTCGTAATCCTTCACAGACCTGTTTGTACTGAAGTGCATGAAAGTGAACCGGTGCTTTATGACTATGCTTTTATGTGTGTGTGTGTGCGTGTGCGTGTGTGTGCGTGCGTGCGTGCGTGTGTGCGTGCGTGCGTGCGTGCGTGTGTCGTGTGTGCGTGCGTGCGTGCGTGCGTGCGTGCGTGCGTGCGTGCGTGCGTGCGTGCGTGCGTGCGTGCGTGTATAGCTATATTTATATCAATGACTATGTACCTGCATTGATGTTTTGTGTTTCTGTGTACATTTATAGCTATTCAAATGTGTGTGTGGGTGTGCAAATGTTTGCATGTGTGTGTGTGTGTGTGTGTGTGTGTTGTTGGGGACTACTTACATACGTTTGTCTACGTGTGTGTATTTATGCATTGACACTCCTACGTGTGTCCATCTTTCCCTGTGTGTGCAGGCTGAAGATGCCGTTCCACCATGTGCGAGCAGGCCTACTCTACCCTGACAACTACCTCAGCAGCTCTCTCTCTGAGGCCAGCGAAGCCTTCCAGCTCACCAGCATCTCCCCAGAGGAGCTCGCAGGTAAGGCCGTGTTGGGACAGAGCTGTCTAGCCGTGGTACAGCCGAGCACGCTTAACACGTCTATCTACTGGGAAATAAGAGGGTTTGACTAGAGTTTCTATTTTTATCTTACTGTGTTGAAGGTTTGTACTGCTATTGGCTTCCTTAAGCCAAGCCATTGAGACAATTCTTGAGTGTAGAGGAAGGAACATTTATAGTATATCAGGTTTCTTCATTAGGTTTAGTCCCGTTTTTCCAGAGATATTATGTGGAATTAGTTAGAGAATATACGAATATATGCTCATCAGGATTTTGCTTTGAGAAATATGACTTAAATGTATCACCTAGTAGTATCTATGAGGTTCTATACACTTATGATGAGTATTGAAGCCTTTAAACTTGCCCAACTATAGATTGTTGAACACTGTGTTGGGAGCTGAATCTAGGACACAACTCCAAGGGATCTATGTCAGCTCGCACTAACACTCATGACTTCAAACATGTGCACTATTGAATTCTGCTTCAGTGAGCTATGGTTTCAAGTCCTTTTGTCCTCCAAATCTCTTAATCCGATGTCCCTGAAGGGGAATTGGCAGATCAATTCGCCACCAGCTTTCCGTGGTCCAATACAATGACTGCTGCGCATGCATGCGTGAATGCGTGCGTGTGCGTGTTTTCTGCTGGTGGTGTGTTCCATATAACATCTCACCTTGGCCAGGAAAAGTTATACGTATGGAACTGAGGTGTGATGTAGCATAAGGTCCTTGTGTCATCGAGGTTAAGGTGTATCCATCATGGATGAATTGAACTGGTTGTGGCTTTATAACCAAAGGCTATTCCTCGGTGCATAGATACAGATTGACCCATTTAGAAGAAGGTCTGGTTGGTAAAAAGACATTCAAGTCCAGGCTTGTAAACATCTCCTTTAATAATATTAATAATAATAATGGATTGAATTTATATAGCTCTTTTCTAGACACTCAAAGACGCTTTACAGTGAAGGGGGGACCTCATTAACCACCACCTGTTTGTAGCACCCTCTCGGGTGATGCACAGCAGCCAACCTGCACCAGAACGCTCACCGCACACCAGCTTGAGGTGGAGAGTGAGGGAATTAATGAGTCAGCCAATTATACAGGAGGATGATTAGGGGGCCTCATTGAATGAGCCTGGTTGGGCCAGGACACCGGGGAAACCCCTACTCTTTGCGATAAGTGCCCTGGGATCATTTATGACCTCTCTAAGAAGTTACAATCCTATTGCAGTGCAGATATAGGCTAGTGTACCACCTGTTGAAGGTGGGACTTACTTTGCTTTTAACCTGTTTTCCATAATTGATGTAAACTATCAAGAGGTCGGCTCAGACATTATGTTCGGGTTTGTGCAACACAGTGAGCGGTGTCATCTCAGACACGCACTGATATACGCTTTCATAATACAGTTGGTGCTAAACGCCACCAAGGGGACTTTTAGCGGGCTCCTCCAGACAAGGACGCAGGGTGATGGGGTTGAAAGCTAATTTAATGTAAGATTTGCAGACAAACCTCACGCATGACGCTGGGCTCCACGTTGCCATGCAGAGTGTGTGCCCTGACGGCTAGTTTAGTCCGTGCACACTGATCACTCATGATGCAGCCTCACCCAAACCAGTCCAATCAGACTCGGCAAGGTGAGGCTGCTTAAACCAGTCATCATCCACAGACATTTGGATGACTATCACTTTTTCTTGTTCAAGTCAAATTTGATGCAAAGAAATGACAATGTACAGCACACACAGACAGACAGACACACCATTCTGAGGAAATACCTCTCGCTAATAGTAGAGGGGGAGAGAGAGAGGATGAGAGAGAGAGAAGAGAGGAGAGAAAGAGCGAGGTGATACCCTGGTCGAGTGAACAGCAGAAGGGGATATTCACAGGCTTAGAGGGGCCTGAGAGGGCATCACAAGCTCTTGCTGAAGTGACAGATCGTAAAAGGTGGGTGGAGGATGACGATCTTAGGCGGGGTTATTTCCAAGACGGACACGAGTGGGCACAGAACAACCGGCACTGTGTCCGGGCAGATAGACTAATGACAAGCACGCTAATGCAGGGACAGAGGGGGAGCGAGAGAGAGAGCAAGGAACAGTAGAACACTCATTCAGAAATCGGAGCACATTTTGACTGTATCAGTGGCGAGGAGGATAACATCAATATCTGTTCAGGTAAAATCCTTGTTCAGTGGCTACTTTGTGAACAGGTTGAAGTGGAAAGTGGGATCTAGCTGGTCTGAGGTTTGAAAACGATTCAGGACAATAATTTAGTGACAGAAACCAACAACAAAACAAAAACGAATTGATGCCATCATGCCTTCACGTGTGACTATCTAAAGCTGGGGTAGGCGGTGGAAGAAATAAGCCAGAGGAAGCTCGATTTGGAAAATATCCAACCGAATAAATCCCGCCTCTCCCTTCTGGCCCCCATATTATGTCAGTCCCCCAAAACATGCGACCAATATGAAAAAAGTTCAGAATAAATAAACGTCCTACCCCAGCTTTAAAAGTCCTTGCGCCGCATGGCCTCATATCATACACTGACCAAGGCACCACCCCGTGCTGCCTTGTTACCCCCCCCCCAACAAACCTCTGTAGCTAGTTAGGAGGTCTCCCCGCCTGTTTGGGGAGCATGCACCATTTTCACAGAGGCGTCATCGCAGCTCAAACTGAGGCATCACTCATAGAGCGTATCATGGCTCTTTCAGTACCCGGGCACGGGCAGCAGACTGAGCAATAGAGGTCTGGTGCATCAGGGGAGCCCCGCCACGATCAGTGCTATGATCCCCACCATCGCCCTGTCATGACACCTTTGAGAATAGGCTCCATTGGCAATTGCTACTGGTTTGTATGTGCGAAAGTAGTGATCTATCCATCTGTATCATAATGAATCAATATAAATGGATGTCAACATAGGTTAATGCAGACCGGTGAAGAACTGCCACTCTAACTCCCTGGAGGAGTCCGGCGCAAAGCGGTCGGTTTGGTTATGTTCCAAAGGAGAAAAACATCGGACGAGGGGCGTCTCTATCACGTCCACCGATCCGCCGGCCCGGGCGTTTCTCGCCAGGTGTGCGTCCTCCTCTCCGTCTCCCCTCTGCACCTGATACTCCTCTGATTGACAGGCCATTAGTTGGAGATTGACAGGGAGCTTTGGGCGACGTCCCCTTGGAGCTCTGACTCCACTGCTGCCTGAGGAGACGCCTGCGCGTGTGTGTGTGTGCTTCTGCGCGTGTGGCCGTGTCTGTGTGGGTGTGTGGGTGTGTGTGGGTGTGCCTGCGTGCGTCTGTATGCACGTGTCTGTCTGTGTACGCGTGTCTGTGTGTGTGCGACTGTCTGTGTGTGTGCGCTTGCCTGTGTCTGCGTGTGCGTGTCTGTGTGCGCGTGTCTGTGTGCGTGTGTCTGTGTGTTTGCGTGTGTCTGTGTCTGTGTGTGCGTGTGGCTGTTTTTAAAGTGTGTCTGTATGCGCGTGTTTGTGTACGCATGTCTGTGTGTGTGCGTGTCTGTGTGTGTGCATGTGCGTCTGTATGCGCGTGTTTGTGTACGCATGTCTGTGTGTGTGCGTGTTTGTGTGTGCTTGTGCATATGTCTGTGCGTCTGTGTGTGCATGTCTGTTTGTGTGCGTGTCAGTGTCAGTGTGTACACGTGTCTGTGTGCGTGTGCTTTTGTCTGTGTGTGTGTGCTTTTGTCTGTGTTTGCGCGTGTCTGTGTGTACTTGTGCTCTCTCTTGAACGTAGCGACTGGGGGGCTGCGGGGGCGGGCTTCTCTGAGGAAGTTGAGTCAGGAACTGCTGCAGGAGGAGACGGTCTGTTGACGCCTGGCAGCCCTCCGGCTCCTCCATGGGAGACGCAGGGAGACGGAGCATAGGGAAAGATGGGGAGAGGACAGAGAAAGAGATCAGAGAAAGACCAGAGGAGGGAGAGATGAAGAGATGAGAGAGAGACCGGAGGAGAGAGAGACAAAGAGAGGAGGGGGAGAGAAAGAGATAAGAGAGAGACCAGAGGAGAGAGACAAAGAGATGAGAGAGAGGCAAGAGGAGAGAACAGACAAGTTGATGAGAGAGAGACCAGAGGAGAGAACAGACAAATAAATGATAGAGACCAGAGAGAGAGAACAGACAAAGAGATGAGAGCGAGACCAGAGGAGGGAGAGACAAGGAGACGAGAGAACGATCAGATGAGAGAGAGACAAAGACATGAGAGAGAGACCAGAGGAGGGAGAGACAACGAGATCAGAGAGAGATCAGAGGAGAGAGAGACAAAGAGAGGAGGGAGAGATCAGATGAGAGAGAGACAAAGACATGAGAGAGAGCACAGGAGGGAGAGACAAAGAGATGAGAGAGACAAGAGGAGGGAGAGGACAGACAAAGAGATGAGAGAGAGCAGAGGGGAGGATGGGGTGAGAACAGAGAAGAATCAAGCAGCTTATCTTTATTGTTCTGCGGGTACAGAGCGTGGGACTGTGGGGGAGGGGAGAGGCTCCACTTCCTCCCGATGTGGGGAAGCCTCTTATCAAGTTCCTATTAAACTCTCCAATCATTTCAACAGTAATTCACTCTATCTGTTATGATGGAGTTGCCTTACGATGGAGTTCTGCTTGACTGCTCAGGGATGCTAGCAGTAGGACCATTGATAGTAATATTAGTGTTATTGATAAAAAATGCTCTTTTTTATAGCGAGAAGAAGAATTTAAAGTGAGAAATTATGCTACTGGCCAGGTCTATAACCTGAATGCCTTTATATTTAGGCTACTGGGCAGGTTAATAACGTGAAGACCTTCCATTTGACTGGAGCCCTCCGTCTCCACAGACAATGCTTGATTTTATAGATCAATATATATGAATTACCGGATGTCATTCAAGCCTATTTTATAGCAGCCTATATTTTCTGTAAAATTGAATGCAGAATGCTTACGCAATTGATGTTAATCTGTTTCCAACATGAACTTTTCACCTATGAGGGTCCCTATAAGCTCATTGCAGGCACACATGGTGTTTGAAACCATAACACGTAGCACTAAGTACCACTAGTATGCAGGAGGAGAGGCCGCTGC
>OLKM01000981.1:90000-92500 GCA_900291075.1 Melanogrammus aeglefinus | reverse complement strand
ACAGCCCCTTTTTAACGAGAGTGTGAAGCCTAACTCTGACATCCCCCAACCCGTGTGGAGATGAAACCTTCTAACAGGAAGAAAGGGAGGTGCAGCTGGGGGCGGGGGGGGTATGATTGGCCTTTAGGCCATTAAGCCTCACACAAAGACACTGTGGGTCCAATCGGTTCAGTTTGTAGCCATTGATTTCCAGAGTGAAGGGTGGCACGGTCCAGAGACGCTGGCCTCGCCCCCCCAGGAGTCAGATCAGAGCAGCGTTACAGTGCCCTGCCCTGGCTGATCTCAGCACTGCAGCAGAAGGTCTTCCAGCTCAGTGTAGTTAAGCCAGGCTCCACCAGGGGGATCCCCTGGTCTCCAGTCCACCACAGTTCGGCCCGAATAGAGTGTGGGGTGGGGGGGGGGGGGGGGGGGGGGCTGGAGGGGGGGCTTGAGTGGAGGGCTGTGGTGGGGGGCTGGTGCCTGGAGCGGGGGGCTGGAGCGTGGGGCTTCCAAACTGTGTTGGCGAGGGAGAGCTGGACTTCCGAGCGTGTTCGGAGAGAGCAGGAAGTCCTGCCAATGGCGACAGCAGAGAGAAAGGGCGGGAAGTTTGCCAGAGAGACGCTTAGTAAAATGGGAGCTGCTCTGGGCATACAAGTGGATGGAGAGCAGTGGCGGTGGGTCAATAGGGGGCGCTAGGACGCCGCCCCTCCGTGAGATATTCACTTGAATATATCTGCCAACTATTAAGAAACTATTATCATTACGAAATAAATCAACAAAAATGCATAGCGTTTATCCTCGTTTAATTGTGTGATATACTTGTCACTGCCAGCAACCATTTAAATGCGTCTGAACGTCAAAGATTTGGGCTAGCCTAGTTATTGGTCATTCGAGAATAAAGCCCTCCTCCAACTCAGGGGCGCCGGCCACGTTGAAGTCAATGTAAGCTCGCTAACTTTTTGCTGTCTATCAAGCAGAGACAGCTTTTTATTGGCGCAAGAAAATTTGCCCTCGGGTCGCACCAGAGTGCGCCCCAAGCCAATGGTATCGCTTTTCTTTTTTGGTATCACCACATGACTGGACAAGTCAGCGAATCAATCAAATAGGCTACCTCCCTCAGCACCATTCGCGCACCACAACTACATGTAGAGAAGAGATAGATCGCTAACTAGCAGAGAGTTGTAAGCACTTTCCACCCTTTTCAGTGGAGGAATTGGACTCCCCAAGCAATGTTATACTTAAAAGGAGCAAGTCAGTTTCATATTAATTTAGTCTTTCGGCCTGTAGCATATAAGCAAAATGAAGCAACTGTCCCATATTTCTAACTGCATTTGAAGTAGACATTGAGACTCACAAAAAATGGACGCTATAGAACAGTGTTCATGATTTGTCTCAATATCAGAATAACAACAATGGGTCAAATAGCAATGGCTGGTGGAATGGCCGTGAAGTAGGTCTGTATATGCAGTGTAAGCTTGTCCAGGCCCTGCAAGTCAGGATGTAGGCAATGAATCTGAATGAAAGTAGGTAAATAGGTTATGGCCATCCCCAAAATGCACCAGAATACAGGAAATCAAATCTATTAAATTCCAAAAAAAATGATGGCGGGGTGGGGGGGGCCCCTGTCTATTACATTACTGTGCCCCACCAACATTTTTTATCACCTGCCGCCACTGATGGAGAGCCTTCTGTAGGGCAGCATCGGGTTGGAAAGAGAGAGTAGAAAATAAACAGCCCAGAAAATGCTCTATACACCTTGGGTTAAGCAAAGCTGTGACCGGTAAGATGGCTGATAAAAACCTGACCAATGACTACGCCATCTTTAACAAACGAAACTCGGATGTTCGCCCTTGGATGGACAGGCTATGGATCCAGCCTACAGCAAGGTTACATAGGCCTCTATTTGCATAGGCTTGGGTCCGTTTGGTGGTTTGTGTGAGTTTGGTTTCCATGGTGATATTCAACCGCTCATTGGGAATATGAGTCTGATATTAGAAGGCCCCTGCTGGCATCCTGTTGGTTCAGTTCACGTGAGCGAAGCCTCTGACCTGGGTTCAGTCTGACTGGTGCTTCTCCCTACCGAGGAACAGCCCTTTGTTTCACAGAGCTTATGGCGGACTCGCCAAGGACCTAAGCGGACACAAAGACATGAACCGCAACCAGGCAGGGACTATGCACACCTCCCCACTGGTGGAGGTGATTCTCTGTGGATAGGACTTCTCCGGGTTGCTTCTCTGCTACCTGCCAAACTGAATGATGGTGTGTTTGTTCTACAGGCCGGGGCCGTGCATATGGTTCCCATGGGCAGTCACGGAGAAGGGCCCATGGGAAAATGGGCCCTTAAGAGAGCCTGGAATGAGTAGACCTTTTAGAATCTGCTGTAGGGACTGACTGACAGCTTCTCACGTTTTTAACTTCCTGTGTCCACAGTGTCTCATGTTGTTTACAAAGTAAACAAGGAAACAAGGAAACAGGGTGTAAACAACTTGAGACACTCTGGAAACAGGAAGTAAATAACGTG